>JARQST010000581.1:4401-24775 GCA_030142225.1 Pachycephus smyrnensis
GTTAAGTCGTTTCAGAGATATTGATGAGATATTGAGAGGACGTCTATAGACGTCCTCGCCAGTCAAGGGGTTAAACACATCAAATATTCCTTTCATACTAGAAACATTTGAAATTTGATTTGAATGGAACAGACAAAGCGATCGATTTGCGTATTACAGAATACGTAAGAATTGCACTGATTACTACCCTAGTAGACATTTTTTTGTCGTTTTCCTGAAAACGAAAAGGCCCCGGCCGGGCTGAGACTAGGAACCCCCAATAATGGAAACCTAGCTAGTACCCAGCGTGGCGGGCACCAGTACCCTAAGATATTATATAAACATACAGGACCTCATCAGTGTCTAGGACAGAATTCGTGTGTTTATTTGCTGTGAGTATAATGGACCGTAAAAGAATTCGATCTCGTCAAACACGTGTGCCAAACTGGTAAATACTGTAACGCTCCGTTACCGACGGATAGTATTAATAGTAAATGTAATTGTCAGCTTTGTGGAGGTCGATAGTTCGACTGAGATGTCGCTATCGTCATGAATTATCCCCTTTCTTAGTGGGTCTCCGCTTCCTTGGAGATTCCCTGCCGATTTCTCGTCCCTTATCGTCCGAACTAGCAAACGAGAAGGACGTGCGAGACTTCGGTGGGAATCCCACAAGGAGGTAGATATAGAACCATCTTATAGTTTTTACATTCATCAAATTCACTTTTATATAGCTCTTTGTGACATTTTTCTTAACTTTTCTCAATAGATACAGACGATAGGGCGTAAAAGTCGACCAAACAATTAACCCAATTCTTGGAGAACTCCTGTAACGCGGTGTGGAGTATTTTGAAACAAATTTGAATGAGACCAGCTCTGATCTATTTCACCATCTCAGAAACTCAGCTATCCTCTTCCTCCAGGCTGACATCATTACAATATGGTTATATGCGGTATTTGTATTTTTTAATTAATGTATTTTTATTTATTGTTAATTTTCAATGAATGGATGGACGAATGCGAGTAATACTTAGTGATCAAAATTGTAAGAATGTGTAGGTCTACTTGTCTAGTACAATATTATTTTCGTTCAGATATTAATAAAAAGTAGAACTTACAATACCAATGCTTCGGCGTAACGATTGAGCTTGTGCTTGGGAAACGCACGGTCTAGTGGTACAAATCAACAATCAGGTTAAAACTTCTTTTAATATAATATAAAACGTTTTAATTCAGCATTTGGTATAATTATTGAAAAATTAAGATTTGTTCTGCCGCTCACGACAGCACAAATAGTAAACGCACATGCTCGTTTTTTAAATGTTGTTTTAATCATACAATTTTGCTATTATGTCAATTAAATATTTCATGTATTTTAATCCTTTCGCTACCAGTGAGCAAAGATACGAAATTTCGTTATCAGTGAGACATATATGTCCCAGTAACTTTGAAAGTCCATAACTTCTACAAAAATTGATTGATCGAAGCGGACTTGGGCTCATTTTGAAAATCAAAGCCTTTATTTGCAAAAAAGGATTAGCATAATCCGATGTTGCACCCCTAACTCGTAACAACGTGTCAAAAAACTCCAAAATCGGGCAAAAACGAAAAAATCATAATTTCTGCTAGATCTTTTTTAGAATTCATTCTCTTCTAGTTGCCTTCAGTTACTGACGAAAGTTTGTGAAAAAATTGGTTATGCGAAAACCACCCCCTAAACGTAAAAATCAACCCTTACTAGTTATCGAGACAGCCCACGTCAGATGCGCATTGTTTGAAATGTTCACTTACTACACAGCGATCCCAAAATGTGAACGGAACGTTTAGAAACAATTTTCAAGCTATGCGCACACGGGAAAACTACCCCCTAACAACAAGAATTCACCCCTACATTCTGCCGACTTAGTTCATGGCGTTTGAAATACTCATTCGTCATATGGCGACACCATAAAGCCAATGAGATGTTCTAAAACAATTCTCGAGCCATGAACCCACGCGAAAACTTTCCCTAAAGGGTGAATTCAACTTCAATTATTAACTTTATTTTTCCTCACCTACGGTTTACTTGAAATTTGGTACTTGAGGGTTTTCGTGGTCGTTAATTACAAATTTGAACTCAAAATTGATAAATTTTGAAAATGAGGGATCTAATATGGTGGACCAAAACTATTTCTGAATTTCGAGTTCAGATTCGTAATAAACGATCTCAAAAACGCCCGAGTACTGAGTTTCATCCAAATCATCTCACTTTTTGCATTTTGTTCTGCCATATTGGATCCGCCATTTTCAATTTATCAATTTGGAGTTCAAATTCGTAATTAGCGATCGCGAAAACCCCCAAGTACCAAATCTCAAGTAAACCCTAGGTAAGGAAAAATAGAGTTAATAGTTAGGGTTGAATTCACCCTCTAGGAATAGTTTTCGAGACAGGGAAAATCTGAAATCGTTTTTTTTTGTATCTCTTATTCTCAATAGTTAGTAAACAGCAATAAGTTTTGTTATGACATTACTAGAAAAAACTCGGCCAGTAAAGGGTTAAAGTTTAAAATTGCAGAATCAGGGGTATTGGAGCTTATCACAGATGTACTGACGTAATACAGATATTTTTGTTAATGCTGTGGTTCTTGCTAACTCGAAAAGAATTTCCAAAGACATGTTTGTTCGACAACTGATAGACGCCATTTTCACTAAAGATGCTCTTAAAATGTGTTCACTAACGGGTTCTAAAGCAAAGGGCTGTGGAAAAACCCTTACGGTTCGACTTGCGTTAGATCAAAATGCCACAGCTACAATATTAAATTATCGCTCGCTGGCCAAAAACGCATGATCAATTAATTAAGAACAGCTTGAGCAGCAAATTGCAAGAATTAAAGCCAAGGCACCAACCAAACTAATTTATTTCTATGTTAATTTAATTTTCATGTTTACTTTATCAATTAATTCTTATGTGTTCATGATATTCGATTAAATAAACGTAATTTCATTTCCCAAGCCAATCGCTGTACGTTTTATAAGTTTTCTATATTACTGACATTGATCATATAAGAATTATACATGGACCATATAGTGTCCATACCGCGCCAAAACTGTATATGATCTCTATATGTTCCATACATTTTCCATATATTGTACATATATATTTTTTTTCAACGTGGGTTGGGGCAATACAAATATAAATATCGTACTGTAATCAATTACTTGTAATTGATTCTTTAATGCGTTATACACGGTTATTCAGGACTATTGCACCACCTGAAGATGGTTCTACCATGGGAATTAAGGAGGTTCCGTCCACGCATACTAATCAATTCAGAGACTTTTAAGCATATGTATAAACGGGACACGAATACGGAGCTTTTAATGTCACATAAATCCTATTAGAAATAAATAATAATTACCAAATATATAGCATTATCCGACTAAATATATTTTATAAATAAGCATCACTTGCATACGTTAATTCGAAGTTTTCTACGTGTATTTATATACATACGGACGAAACAGCTTTTTTATGTCGTAATTACTGTTCCAAAGAGTCGGTGACTTGATTTTTTTACGTCAAAAATTGAAAGCTCAATTTCCTATGAAACCGTAGTATGTTTTAGACTGCCATAAACTTCACCCTAAGTATTTAATTTTGCGATCGAAAGTGAAGCTCTCCTTGTTTTTCCATTAAACACCAGCACTGAGTACGTCGATTTGACGCCATATGGAAAAATTAAATACTTCGGGTTAATGTTATGGCAGTCTAAAACGTGCTACGGCTTCATAGGAAATTGAGCTTTCAATTTATGACATAAAAAAGTCAAGTCACCGACTGTTTGGAACAGTAAGTACAACATAAAAGAGCTGTTTGGTCCGTATGTATTGTGACGTTGCAATTCTTAAATGCACGACACAAGACTGGGTTACACTAAGAATAAGTTGCGGGTTGGGTTTACAACCCGCGGGAGCAACCGTGTCCAGTGGCGAAGGCTCGGGGGACTATCTTAGAATTCCTTCTTTCATATCTGATAGCCATATTTTTGAATTGTATCTCTGTACGCGCTACCGCGACGTCACCGCCTGCTGCCTGCAGGAGGGGAATCTGCCAGCTACGATCCAGCTTGATGCCCAGCTACCTTCGGGAGTTCTACCGATGTTGGAGAGGGACCGCTTTACCGACTGCTCGAGTTCCTTTCCAGGTTTTGGAAACGCCACTGATAACACAACCGGCTGTCAACGAGCAACAAGAAATCCACCTACTATTCTTCCTGCCTGGAGCGGGCCCAGTCAACTCGTCGACTCCCTCCGCAAGACGACCTACCTCATCGCCCCTGTCTATGGAGTATCCAAGGCCGTCGAACTTCGTAAGCAAAACGTCTCGACAGGACGGAACCGGCACGCGTCACACCAGGTCCGTGAAACTTCAGGGAGCTGCCTCGTCGCGGGGAAATTAACTATCACTGCAAGCTACCTCTATGGCTTCTTCCGAGGGTGCGCACTGGCCAATAGCTCTAGTGTCTATCTACGGGCGCGGATTTTCTTGTGTTGCAGCGGAATGACTTTTTCTACATCCCGATAATTGGTGGAATGTGGCGTGAGCTGTCAATTGCCAATTGCCGAACGGAAAATAGGGCTCGAGTAGGAGGTGGGCACCCTAGCTGTTACCTGTGATCCCTGGATCGTCCTCTTTCGTCCTGGACCTCCTTCAGCACTGTACACAGAATTTGCCTATCGCTACCTAGTCGCGTTTCCTATCTTTTACTTTTGTATTTCGGTGTAACTCAGTCACGTCTCTTAGTACTATCTTTTTCTCTATCTCTGAGGTAAGCTTTCTTTCTTTTAACCCTGGTCGCGAATCTCTCGGACAATTAGTCTAACGCCGTTACCTCCGTAGCGGGCTATCTGTTGTCTTTTTCTTTACCTGTGGTCTATCGGCTAATAATCGTCCATACGAAGAGCTTCGCTGCCGTGTGTAATTATCTATTCTTTGTGCTGCCTCTCAGTACTAAACTTTCTTGTGGTGGTCCCCTCGATTTCGGCCGCGGTGAAGAGCGTTAATTTGTAAGCTACCTCTCATGGTGAAAAGACCTAATTGCGGCTACCTAAAGTCCCAACGACTTTACACGGGCGAGCAGCTACCTCTGAATCCACTATCGTGGATTACAGCTCGAGAAACTAGCGTACCTTATCAGATCGATCATTTTAATATTTGGTGTATTGTCTAACATTTGCTTTTCTCCTTTATTTTGTTCGGCGCACTCGATCTCTATAAATTTGTTAATTCTCATAATAGTATTTCCGCGCTGGTAGGTTATGGAAGGTTTAGCTATCTGTCGTGCTTTCTCATAGGGCATATTACCCCTGTCGAGGATTCGTTATCTGGTTGCGCTAATATATTATGGTAGGACTGCTTTGCGATGCTCTCGTAGCATAATATCTGTTTGATGCGCTACTCTTTTGCTACCTTGGTGCCTGCACGCTGCACTTGCTTTCTGTAATTGCTTGTTATTATTTTGACAAATTGCCAGGTGCAATAAAATTTGTTAAGTTTGCTGTTACCGTCCCGCTTTCTGCTTCGCTATAACACCCTGCCAGTACCTTTCAGGGGCTGAGCTAGTTGGACTTCGCGAGGGCTACCTGGATTCGTTGTGGATTTTACGTCATCTTGCAGCTATCTTTGTGGCTCGATTTATTGAGTACCTCCTTCTTGACATCTTCGGATGTTTGGCGCCCAACGGCTATCTTTCTTAGAGTACCTTGTACCTCTTCTTTAGCTACTCCACTCGGATTCCGGCAAGTCGGGCGAAGATGATGCTTCCCTGTTCTACTCTGTGTACATCTCGCTACCTCGGTAGTTAGGGAAAGGCGTTACAGTATATCAATACACGTAGAAAACCGAGTCAAATTAGCATATGAAAGTGATGCTTCATTATAAACTACATTTAGTCCAATAATGCTATATATTTGATAATTCTTATTTATTTCTAATAGGATTTATGTGACATTAAAAATGCCATGATTGAGTCCTATTCATAAATATGCTTAAAAGTTACCCAATTGTCTAGTATGTATCCACGGAACCTCCTTAATGGAAATCAAATGGATGAAACCATCTTCAGGCGGTGTAATAATCCTGAATAACCGCGTATTCCGGTTGTATATTCGTAGTAAAGTTTCCACAGATATTTGCTCTTTGGTATGAGACCCTATATATGAAAACTATTCGTGAAGTAGGTCAGTGAAATACAAAAAATTGGAGTAGTGTATCTAGTTGTTTCGCTCGACATACGTATATTTATACCATACGTAATGGCCTCGTGCTTTCATCCCGCGGATACAGCTATTTCTCTCATACTAGTCCTCTGTCATAAGCTTTTTGTAAGCTGCAGCCCCGGTGCCTTCGTTCTCAATTCTGCTTATGATTTACAGTATTCTTCATTTAATTAAATATAAGACTGACATTTGGAGGAAGAGCAACATGATTCAGAGTGGTATATCTATCTGTTACAGATTCTTCGAAAAGTTAGGTAAAAGATACAACTTAAGTGATGTAATGTACCCGCCGATCACTTTCCTGCTAATAAGGTAGAATTCTGTAATCCTAATACAACTAACATAAGTGAATAATCATTACCGGCCAATCTCGCAGATTTTACGAAGCGTTGTCGAATTCGAGACAGCCAAGATGCAGCATGACTTCAGCCACTGAATTCTGTTGGGATATAAAATTTTAATAATTTCAAGATAGCTTCAGAGTCGCAAGGATCCGGCTACTTGGTCTTACAGGATAGGCTCGACTTTTGTGGAAATCCGAAAGTAATTCCTAGAGGTGACGTCTCTTGTATTGACAATATTGTCATTTTGAGTGGCAATCTGGATATAGCTTATCTTTTAATCTCCTTATCTCAAAACATAATAGTCCATGCCAACATGTGTGAAGGGCCTAGTTTCTGTCACCCGAGGTTTGGGAAGGTTACCCATAATGTAACTGGTTGACGGTGGATGGGCCTTATTGCACTGAAAGCAAGGTTTTATGGCTTTTCAAACTTGACTGCGACCATTTATCGGCTAATATTGTCGGCGTATTGCATACAAGGTTGTTTGAATGCCAGCATGAAAATGATTACGATGTTCACTGGTTATAATGAGAGATGTATCGTGATGGTTTTTTGGAAGAATGATTAGATGTTTTGCTGAGAATGGTAATGAAGATTGTTGTAGTCGACCTCCAACTCGTAGAAGATCATCTTCGTCTATGAATGGATTCAAGCGTGCGAGTTTGCTGTTAGACTTCACGGGTTTCCCCCCGGTGATATTCTTGATTTCTTCGGTGAATGCATCTCTTTGAGTGAGTTTCAAAATAGGTTTTAGTGCTGTTCTTAGTTCAGATACCGTGAGAAAACCTTTATTTTTAGATTTTCTTGCGAAGCGCAGACAATACGCGATAACTCTTTGGAGCTTGCCGATAGACGAATAGCGTGTGAGGAGCTCAAAGTCATCGTGAGATATTGTCGTAAGACAAACTACTGAATGTTTTTCTGGCAGTTCAGCAAGGTGTGGCAGGTCTAACTTAGGCCAGAGTTCTTCTCCTTGTCCGAGCGATGTAGGCCCATGCAGCCAATTTGAAGGTTGAATGAACTCTGCCGGCAATTGACCTCTCGAAACTAGATCGACTGGGTTGTCATGGGTGCGAACGTGATGCCAATCCCTTGGATTAATTTTCTGTTGAATTTCTGTTACTCTGTTTGCCACAAACGTTTTTAATTGATGAGGTGATGACTTCAGCCAATGTAGCACAATAGTGGAGTCAGTCCAAAAAAATGTTTTGTCTATTTTTAGCTGTATTTCCCTTTGAACTATGATCATTAAAAAAGTTAGTAGTAGAGCTCCACAGAATTCCAATCTGGGAATGGAGACTGATTTTCATGGGGCTACAGGTGATTTTGCGCAGAGCAGTTCCATTTAAATGTTGCCATCTGTGCAGATCATTCTCAGGTATATACAAGCTCCATAGACCTTCTCGCTGGCATCGCAGAACCCATGAAGTTGAGTTTCTTGAAGGTTGGGTAATACAACTGTTGGTTTAAAGGAGGTATTATTTAGCAGTTGCAGTTGTTGATAATAATTGATCCATTTAGTTGTGATGCTGGTTGGCAGTGATTCATCCCAATGTACCTTTAAACTCTAATGTCGTTGCATCAGAATTTTTGCGGTAATAATGACCGGAGCTAAGAGTCCTAATGGGTCGAATATTTTCGCAGTTTGTGATAGGATTACCCGTTTGTTAATAGTGGAAGTATCAACTGTGGGTTGGACCGTGTAAACTATGGTATCAGCTGCAGAGTTCCAGAAAATTCCGGGCGTTTTGAGTGTCGTCGTTTCTCCAAGTGTCAGATGAAGGTTTACGATCTCCTTGGGAATTTCTTCTAAAACGTCTGGATCGTTTGAGGCCCATTGGCGTATAGTGAAGCCCCCGCGTTATAGTAATTCTGTTAATCCCTTTCTTAGAGCAATTGCTTCTTCTTTTGTTGAAGCACCTGTGAGGTCGTCGACATAAAAGTCTTGCATAAGTGCCTTAGCTGCTTGAGGAAAATGTTCCCTTTTATCTTCTGCTAATTGGTGAAGGGTTTGAATGGCCAAATAAGGTGCTGAAGATAACCCGAAGGTGACTGTATTGAGCTCGTAGGTTTATATTTTTCCAGCCGACGTTCGCCACAGTATTCGTTGATATTTTCTGTCTTCTGGTCTGACTAAAACTTGACGATACATTTTCTCAATGTCGCCCGACAAAACGATGACGTGTTTCCTAAAGCGTATGAGCAGTGAGAAAATATCTGGTTGTAAAATATTACTAATTATTTAGAAGATAGTAACGATTACAGTTCCAAAGGTACTTCTTACTGGATTGGTTAGTGACGAATACTTTGCAACAAAAAAAATCAAAGTCAGTAATGAATACTGGATTACTAGTAGCGCGTCCTCTCCAGCATGGTAAACATTCAAAGCTGTGCAGTACTCTCTACTGTGTAGCTCGGTACTGAATGCGGAGCGAAAGATTACCGTCCAGCACAGTAAGCATTCCTATACTGCTGTTACATCCCGACCTATTACTCTTATCTTCATCGTAACCTCATTCTGTTTACTATTCGGGTACTCAACCCAGTCGCTTGCCACGGTCACCAACACCGTCAGCACCTTTTGCGCGCGTCAACAAATTCCACAAGCGCAAGACGCGCTGCCGGACACTGGCCCGAGCATTGCAAATCAACAGCAATGCACTACCCTCCTTCTAAATCGAACTATATAAGGAGCCTCGATCCGACATCGAGCAGTCAGTAGCGATCGTTCGGATGCACCGTAAAAGCCAAACCTCTGTCGTAGATCCGCATTAACCACCGGTTCGACACCCTAGGGCTAGACTGCCTCACTACCTTTAGGGCATCCAACGAGGTCGAGTTTACGAACCGGCCATAAAACTATCGGTAACCGCGACCAAGTTAATATGCGCCAGCAGGAGTCACATAACACCTGACGCCGCGCTGCGCTCACTCACACACTTACACACACGCTCTGCTATCTCTCGCTTTAGCCTCGCCTACGCTAGCGCTTTGTAATTACCTACGCATCTTCCGAATATATATGTATCCAGGAACCACTAGAACTATTGAGCGAGGTGCGCTTTAGCGCTTTGACTGAAGCAAGAACCCACCAAAATATAAAATTTGTTTCTACATACGGATGTACCATGTTTTCAAAAGTACAATTTCAATAAATCACACTCAATTCACTCATCCTCTGTTTTTTTTTTTTCTTTAACTCTAACAGGTTACTCAAACATAGTTTTCTGAACTCCGTTCATAGCCCTACGTCCGTACGTAACACTGCGTTAGAACAATTACTAAGATTCATGGCAATCCCTACCGTTCTCCCATGTATTTTACTAGGAGAATCACGAAACCATTCTCGTATTGTACGTATGTATGAACATGATTATTAACATATGTTTTGAAATTAAAAAAAAGTCAAAGGTTTGTAAGCAAACCTGAATCTGTACCCTTGCTTTTACTAAAATTCTATTATAATTTATATATTTAGCCCATAGTATTCCGCAAGATAGTATTCTAGGAGTTAAAGCGCTTCTTGGTTTGTATGGTACAAAGTACGTTTTCTTCTATTCGGGAGGAAATTGTTCAATGATATATTCTGATGCTTTTATGAAAACAGATTTTAGAGTCCTACAAAAATAAGATTGATGATACAATTATGTACTATATTTACACTTGTTTATTTTTTACCCTTTCTCAAGCGCGTATTTACAAAACATGTAATCTACTACACATCAAACAAGTATCCTTCTTGTTTTTTCATCAAATGATCATCTATTTTATAAAACTACCCTTCCATCTGGGGTTGATTCAGGATAAGCTTTCAAGCCCTAAAACCAGTACTTGATTCACAACAGGTTGAAAATAATAGAATTTGCTTCATGTGGTCTGTTGTACTACATTCCTTCAAAACTTACGTTATGGAAGATTAACGATTTCTTAAAAATATTTTCCGCATTTTTAATTTCCTGTCCTTTAGGTAGGTTTGTGATTATTTCATTGTTACCAATTGGATGATCCTATACATGAAGAATAAAGGTCACTAAATTGTCAACTTACAGAATATTTCATTTTAAATATTGCACTTCTTGACATTTATTAATAAATAATTTTGTCAACATTCAGGATTATAAGAATATTTACCATCAGAAGTTAAAATTTCGTTGGCCACACAAGAGGAGTGCTTTCTTTTTTCTGGCGGATTAACGATGTTTACTAAATCTTCAGGAACTTCGGTACAAATATCAACCGGTACAACTTTAATCTATAACTGGTTAGAAAGAATCGGAATTTTTGTACTTAATCCAAAGGAAGTAACGAATATAATAAGTATAGCTATTCCTATTCATATATCCAAGATACGAAATATTTTCCAAAATAGTTCTATTTATTTATAAAATACAGTGCACATTACCTATTTGTGCTGATTGTAAAAGTTTGAAAATTTTAGCCTTAGACCAAGTAGCGGTATGAGCTAAGCGATATACTAGAGTCTGGTAGATATAACACTTCAATGTCTATTCCATTCTCTAGAACATTTGTGCGAATGATTGGATACGTTATGATAAACGGTCACCAAATACAACAAAAATCAAAAAATGATCAATTGCTTTCGCAAAACCTATGTATTGTTGTCACTGTAAAAAGGTTTAAAGGCTTAAGAAACTGTTATGTTATGTTATATAATAGTGTAGAGTTTGTCATAAAACCATCCAGTAGTGGCGTTTTTTCCCATAATAATACGAACAGATATGTCCAGTCTGTCTGATCGGTAAAAACTGTAGCGTCTTTAATAAAATATTTAAAATATGTTGCATAGAAACTACATTAGTAATTCGTTTAATGATATTTGTAGTGACAACAATACTGCAATTATGTTAATTATTTTCATTCAGTATGATAATAAAATACATGCAACGTGACAACCTAGGTGAAATGACATTCCCGCGTGTGAAACGGGACGGGTCTGTTTAACGGTTGAAGTAAAATAATTTACCTTCAAATACTGAAATGCATTGCTCAAGCTTCCATTCAGTCAACTTTGCAACTATCTCGTCGTCCATCGTTCTCTAATAAAAGAAAAATCAGTAAAATTGGTACATCCCACTCCCGCAGCCCTTTTCCTACAAGTATTTACAAGGTGTCAAAAAATTAGTTCCTCAATAGTGTACATATGGTTGAATTTATCAGAAAGTAAGTCATCAAAGTCAAAATAAAAAGGATCTACAGTTTCTAGTTCTGTAGTAAAGCTTAATTATATTTCCAGCATGTGTAACCAGCATGCAGGCACATTAGGAAGACAAGAGCCTGCTCATAGCACTCCACCCTTTTCTATATGCGAATATGCAGGTTACGGGGGGCACAACTTGTAAAAGTCTAATCTCTTTAGTGAAAACGTAAGTATATTTCATTACATACCTAAACACTTTCACATATATTTAGTTAAGCTTTGATCACTTACTTTTTGATGACGAATCTATTTGTTTACCATTCTATTTGGGTATCAATTTCCGGCCACCTTGTATAGTAGTTTATGAACCCGGAGGCAATTACTAGATAAACCCAAATATTTGACAGATATTGATTAACGTTCTGTTTGTGTTGCATATCGATCAACGAATTATACAATACAAAGAGAAAAGTTTGAGCAAAGATGTGTATACCTCATCTAACAGAACATGCTTGGTGGACGAGAACCTAAAAATAATCTAAAAATGCACTAAGCCATTACTAAACCGCATAGGTTTATTATAAATACACAAGTAACTACAGAATAGTCAAATTTTATGTTAGTTATCGAGGAATTTACTTACTTTTAACTTAATTCAATTAAAAAATCGAAGAATATATATTTCTGCTGAGTCCCACATTCATAGTTTGCATTAAGTTTACATTAAGCGTTGGATCAATGAATTTAATCAAATAAAGAAAAAAATACAGTGTTGTCTTTGTATGAACTAAGGATAAGATAAAATATTGAAAATAAAAATAAAAAAAAGTATATCAGCGACAGGGGGATTAGAACTCTGAATTCTTTGGTACTAAGTCGAACACCATAATCCTGTACTAACAATTTGGGTTGATCGAGAAAATCGGGAACCTCATTGTTACGTCTCAGCCGTCCCATACACAGCCACTTAACCCATGAACAGCCCACATATATTGTTATGCCCCAGCGCATAGACACACTATTACACACTGTATATGCCCACATCTATGCCACCATAACTATACTATCATATCATTTAATCAACCACATATGTAATCGACCTTTATGATTTTGCTTGTTGATTTTTAATTATGCTTTCCTTTATATTTTTTTTATAATTGCGATCATTTCGTACCCATACTTTATATTGTAATCCACGTTTTACGAATTATGTTACTACCTTCACATAATTGGAAGATGTTACTAAATTCTTAGGAAGAATAAATACCGGTCAGCTCACTCGTGATGATAAAAATTCCATAGGAGCGACGATCAGATGTAGCGAAAAAACTCATAGAGACAGGACAGAATTAACACGTGGACGTATCGTTTAAAACCGACAAGTCAAACCAACGAACCATCGTAACTTCCTTTCTCAATTCATAGAAATTCATAAACAGAGTATAGAAATATTCATTCAATTCACATAATTCCAAATCATTACTTTCCAATCAAATATAAGTAATAGCAAAATCCAACACATTTTAAAGAACGATCGTAACATAATAAGCAAATAATTTTTGGTAGCAGCGGTGGGATGGTTCCTTGAGTCCGAAGTGTTATGTCACGATGTGTTACTAGATCACGTGCAAACATAGTAGAAGACCTTAGACACGTTCGATAAGCTATAGACGAACTTGGACGTCATGAAGAAGGTATAGAAGAAGTTAATTTAACAATGCCGCAAACAAATGAAACCTTACAATCCAATCCGTGTACTTTAACTCTTGGTTCTCTACTACCAAGTAACCCACAGTGTTCTCAAAATCATCCAGTTTATCTACCTTCTTCTTCGATAAAAGAAACACTAGAAACAGTGTCCACCTTCGATGAAACGAATATTCGAGTGGGTGTTTTTACTCGATTTTGCGTATATACCAAGGAACTAATTTCTCCAACGGTCATTACACCTTTTGTCTGATTGCTTCGGAACAAACTTAAAGGCGAAGCTAAGATGCTCATTATAAATGAGGGAATTAAAGATTTCGATAGGATAGGTTTATCAAGGAATTAGAAAAATTATACTCAGGATTATCCTCAGTGAGTAAATTCCAAGACGAAATGGGCACCATGTAACAAAAAGAAGGTGAAACCTTATTGACATATGTCTGTCGATTCCGAACTTGCATGAAAAGTTTAGCAGAAGCCCTTCGTAAGAAGGCTAAGGCAGAAAGAGGCGTATTCGACAAAATCAACCTTAAGAAAGATCTTGATGAAGATTGTGTATCATCTTTTGTTCGAGAATTGAAACCGGAAATAATTTCTAGAATAGATTTCATTAAATCAATTAACAACCTTTTGGATGCATTTGAAGCCGCAGTGATTGCGGATCAGGATAATCAATTCTATTTATCCTTAAAATTGGGAATGCAGAACGCGATAACGGCTAGTAAGACAAACGCAGCTAAAAATCCTAACATAACTCCCGTTCAATCATGCAGCGTAGAATGTTCATTTTGTAAAAAGATAGAAGATAGATAGATAGAATTCATTTATTTCGACCTTTCGAACTTGAAGTAGGACTTTGGTACATATATTATGTAATTAGGTAATTAAAATTCATCTTGAACTATTTCTTTTGTTCTCTTTTCCACTTGCCTTAACCAATTTTCCCCTCCCTCTTTTCTCCCAGTATTTGAGTTATGTTTGTGTTTTCAATTCATGTTCTTTCGCAGTCTCTCATCACATGCTGTATCGTCTCCTTTCCTCTCTGACATATTCCACACATTCTCTTCTCTTCGGTTTCCCAGTATCTATTGTCCCTTTCTTCATTGCCACATCTCCATCTAACTATCAGTTTTTGTTCTCCTCTGTTATCTTGTTTCTCGAGGTATTTCGGTAGGTCTTCGTTTCTCATTATTTTGTATTTTTGGTTATATCTGGATTCTCCAATTTTACTTATTTGTGCTTGTTTTTGTTTGTCCGAGTCTGTTATCTTTAATCCGCTTGCCATGCTAATCCCATCCTTTAGTAGTTATACATATTCCCCCAGATATACATTTTCATGAGATTTGCATCGTTTTTCGATTTTGAGTCCGCCATGTTGAATTTCTCAATTTTTAGTTCAGATTCGTAATCAGCGATCCCAAAAACCCCCGAGTACAAAACTGTATTCGAATCCAGAAAGTTTTTGCATTTTGGTCCGCCATATTGGATCCGCCATCTTGAATTTTGGGAATCTGACCGCGGATTCGTAATCAGCGACCTTTCAAGAAATAATCTTAAAAAACTTTTTCAATAATGAATTTTTCCGAAAAAATCGCTATTTTTTCGTATTTGTTTATTTATAAAACTTTTACAATAAATATTTATGATTACTCAACTTTTTTTATGTTCCTTTATTGGCTAAGATACCTAAAAAATGCAAAAAAACCGACCTAAATGCGTTAACGAGAAATTAAATGGCAAAAATTTAAAGAAGTCGAGGTGGTAACGTGGGTTACCACCATGCTTCAAAGGGTTAAATAATTCTCCCTGTTTACTACCGATCTTGTTCTCAGCTTCTCCTTTTCCTTTATGCACTCTTCCACTATATACCTTCCTTCCGCCGTTCTCACTTTTTCTTCGAATTTCATCGCTCTCTCCCCTGCTATTATCCTTCTTTTAGTTTCGTCCAGTACTATATAACTCGGAGTACATCTGGCTAGGCCTAGCATCCATTTTAAATACTTTGTATTTTCTCTAGTTCCGTTGGCTCTTTGTATCCCCATACTTCTGCTCCGTAAATAATTATCCCCTTAATTAAATAATCAAATAGCATTACCCTTCTCTTGAAATTGTCCGTCCTTAAATCTTCTCTCCCCTATTCCCCAAATTTGTTCCATTACTACATTAGTAGTAATACTCTTCCTTGTACTGTTTCTTCGTATTTCATTGTCCTTGTTTTCTCCTTAAATACTTCGATACTTTCTTCGGTCCATATTACTGATTCTTTCTGCATTGCTCTTTCTTCTTCTTCTTCTTCTTCTTTCATCTTCTCCTTGATGTTGAGGTTCACTTGCAGCGGCAGGTGGTCAGATGCTATTCTGTACAGTATTGTAAATTCTTCTACCCTGTCCTTCGTTCCTTCATTAACTAACCCATAGTCAATTACAGTTTTTCCTTTCGATCCTGCTCTGTTATATATCGTGAGGATTCTCCATTTTAGGTACTCTATGAGTAGAGTTCTTTCCTGGACCCCATATACTCTCTCACCTTCTCTTCGTTTCTCTTCTTGTATACCTTTTTTGACTCCAGTTAGTGTTCTTCCTCTGGCCCTTCCATTTCCTTAAACGCCGACTGACATTCCCATTTGGAACTCTTTGATAGCCACTTCTTCATTTTCTTCCACGTACTTTCCTCCATCCATATCTCTACCAAGCCTACGAAACTAAAGTTTTCCATACATTTCCAAAATTCCCTATACTTATTTGTTACTCCCGCCACATTCCAGAAAAGTAGTTTATACTTATCTCCCTCGTACTTAATGATCTTTGTTTCTCTACTCTCCTTTTCTCTTACACCTTTCTCAATGACTGCTCCCGTTTCCTTTTGTGCTTGTTGCGCATTACCAAGTCTGGCTAGCGCATTCCTACACTGCACGTTAATGGAGTGAGGATATTTGTGCGGTTTAATAAGATATTTGATTATTTTATGCTTTTTTTATTTTAAACTTAATAATTGGTGTTATAAGGAATCCGTACGTAGGAACTACGTCTTTTCGCTTTGCGCGTATGAGTTATACTGCCTAAAGATGCAAGTTTTTTCTAAACTGTCAAAGGGTAGGTGGGAGAAATTTCAGGGAGAGGGATAGTAAACCACTAAGAAAGAGAAAGCTAAAGGACGTTTTTCAAATGTTGCAACTACTTAAGGATTTCGGAGAAAGGGCCATATGTTTGTTAGTAAGTTTGAAGTGCGTGGACATAGAAGAGAGGCAAGAGTTTAGGGATGGTTTGGGAGGTTCGGAAGCGGTTCCGAAACGAAACGGAAAGAAGATTCTAGGTATTGCAAAGCTAAGGATCCCGAGGACTTACGCAAGATACTCAACAGTGCTTTTCTCCTCCTGTCTTCTTTTTCACGGTCCTCCTGTTCTTCGTCCTTGCTTTCTGTTTCTCTACTGTCTCCTGGTTTCCCTTCGTGCTCGCCTTCTCTTCTACTTCTTCTTGATTTGTCATGAACTTTTGCTTCACTCCCCTCGCTTTCACGGAGGCGAGGGAGACACTGGCCTGTTCCCTGCTTAAAAAACCCCTACGCTCATAAATCCGCTTGGGCTGATTGTGAGTCGCAAGGCGTTATGCAGGCTCTCTTGGCTTATTGACTTTATTAGAGAGATTTTTTTGTCTTCTAATCTGTCTTCCTTTTCGTTTCATTTTCTCCAGATCCCTCCTTCGTGGAATTTCTTATATCCTACTCTAGTTTTTATTCCTTGTTCTCTTTTTTCTCTCTCGATATTTCTCGAATCTTTCTTTGGATATCTCTTTCTCTTTCAGTCAGATCATCAACTATGAATATCCTCTTCCCCCCCAGATTCTTTTCTTTCTTCATTATTTCCATCTTTCCTTCCCAGTTCTCCATCTATACTATAGGTATACTAACGGTATACCGTTAATTAACTGTTCTCCCTTCTTCCAATCCTGTATGCGCTTTTTTACCTTTCCTTTAGTTTCTATTTCTTTTGTGAGGTCATTTTGTAAAAAGAATGGGCATAAAACCAGGGATTGTTTTAACCCTTTAGTGGCCGAGTTTTTTCTAGTAATGTCATAAAAAAATTATTGCTGTTTACTATCTATTAAAATTCAGAAATAGTTTTGGTCCGTCATATTGGATCCGTCATTTTTTATTTCTGAGGATCCCATTGGCTTTATGGTGTCGTTATATGACAAATGAGCATTTCAAACGACATGAACTAAGTCGGCGGGATGTAGGGGTGAATTCTTGTTGTAAGGGGGTAGTTTTCCCGTGCGCCACCAGCTTGAAAATTATTTCTAAACGTCCCGTTCACATTTTGGGGTTGCTGTGTAGTGAGTGAACATTTCAAACAATGCGCATCTGACGTGGGCTGTCTCCATAACTAGTAGGGGTTGATTTTTACGTTTAGGGGGTGGTTTTCGCATAACCAATTTTTTCACAAACTTTCGTCAGTTACTGAAGATAACTAGAAGAGAATGAATTCCAAAAAAGAGCTAGTAGAAATCACGATTTTTTCGTTTTTATCCGATTTTGGGGTTATTTGACACGTTGTCACGAGTTAAGGGTGTAACATCGGATTATGCCAATCTTTTTTGCAAATAGAGCAGGCTTTGATTTTCAAAATGAGCCCAAGTCCGCTTCGATCGATCAATTTTTGTAGAAGTTATGGACTTTCAAAGTTACTGGGACGTATATGTCTCACTGATAACGAAATTTCGTATCCTTACTATTAGATTCAGGTTCAGAGCCAGGTGGTAAGGGCTTTGAAACGAAAACTGGGGAATTCGTACGAGTTGGTAAAAGTTTTAAAGCGTCAACTGGGCTAGACTTTCTTTTCATACTTGAGTTATATTTTGCTACATGATCATGTTCGTCTTCCTCATCGTTCGATGATATTCGTCTACATCCTCGATGCTTACGGGATATAGTAGATCTTTGACTGACTTGATTAATCGACTTATTAACATGTGGAGCATTAATATCATCATCATCTTCTTCTGAATTAGGATATTTATCAAGGGCGTCGATTGCACTTAATAATATCCCACGAAGTCCACAAAGAGCTTTATTTTCTTAATTTTTCCTTACTCTTGTGTAGAGGATTCAAGAAGTTCATGAGGTCGAGAAAAAAATGTCGAAGACGGTGTGCGGCAAGGAGTCCGCGGAGACGAAATACGAGAAAAAGTGCGTGGAAGCGAAGTGCGCAAAGGAGTTTGCGGGGAGGGTATGCGTGAAGGAATTCACGGAGACGAAATGCGTGGAGATGGATGATTTATTTGCGTACGCAATCCGAACAGATACGGACAACTGAGAATTGCCATTGCTTTAATTCTGCATTTTCAAAACGTGATTCATATATTTAGCGTAATTTAACGATTATTCCGCTACTAATTAAGAAAAACAATATGTTATGAAAGCTAGATCTGGAAGATCACGCGGTGAGTAGAATAATAAGGATTGTTCGTTGGTTCAGTCTACTGGTATCCGCACGTCCACGTGTTACCACAAGTCTATTGAGTTTTTATGATTTTTAAATTTTGGAAATCTCTCGAACTGTCTTAAGGATCCGGAAATATTCTATCCTTAAGTGATTCCTCCGCAGGCAAATCTTTCGGTAGTTTCGGAATATCTATAGGGATCAATTTCCACGGTAGGTGTTGAATAAAGTTATCTTGTTTACTTATATGATATTTTGTCTCATCTAGATCCTTCTGATTCGTTGGTTCTAATTGTCTTTGTGTATACGATTTACTTAATTGTCTGAATTGTTTGCATAATTGAACTTTCCTACCACTTCATATAGGCAAAAGTCTGTACGTACTCAGATCGTGTATTCCTCGTGATATTTGAGTTCTTTGGTATGTAAGTAGATGACAATTGGAACGTCTGAGATGAATGAGCAGACAATCCGGGTTTTGGTGATGCGTAAAGTATTGATCCAAGTTTTGATTTAGTAAGAATGATTAGGTAGAATAAGGTAGAGGCCCTATATGACGGCTTCTGTTCTACCTTTGGAAATAGTAGGATGGATAGAGGCCCTTATACAACGGCTTCAGTTTTATCGCTTGGAAATAGTAGGATAAATACAGATCCTATACAACGACTTCAGTTCTATTCGGGTAGGTTAAGAATAAATTGTAAATACTCTGATTTTTGGGTATCTTGGATAAGTATTAGAGATTCTTGGTATATTTGGTATGTGACGTTTTATCAATCACTAACTTCACACTCCGGATTCTGGTCTCTATATTGTATGATTCTGTTAATTAGTTAATGACTGTATTCTTCAAAGTAATATTTAGGCGTAATGCACTCTGTAATTTGAATCTTCTTGAGTATTACTCGAGAAGATTCGAGCTTGTCCTTTTATTTATAACTCCATTGTGAATTGTGAATATAATTTAGTATAACATTTGATATTTGTATTGTTTTATACGGTTATGTGCTATGTGTAGGTTATGAAAAATTATAGAATAATTCTATCTGATTATATGATTCTAGGTAACTATGTAAGTAGAATTATACAGGTATTGGACGTACCAATATTATAAGGGACTTTGTCATACACGGTTGGATTTAAAATGTGATTCTGCATATTTTATCTCATACAAGTATGGTCAAATTCCTAAAAATAAGGGTAGTGGGGATAATTTGCGAAAATAAAAATGTTGAAATAAATTTTATCTGAAAGTACGTTCGAAACCATGCAACTTTTGTCTGAAACATTTTTTTGTATTTCCCGTATTTTCGCCGCTAGTCGATCCGATATGAAAGTCATATTACACCTATAAAATATTATTTCACCCCCTAGAACCTTATATGGGTCGCTAGTATTGTACGCATGTTCATGGCTCGAGACGCTCTACTTGTCTACCAACTTTCATCCAAATCGGGGGGGGGGGGGGGGCCCCTCGGGTACCGTACAGTTAAC
>JARQST010000581.1:24875-47002 GCA_030142225.1 Pachycephus smyrnensis
AACACTGAAACTTTTGTCTAAAACATTTTTGGATATGATCAATAGTTTGAGTGCTATTGCTCTGTAACACTTTATGTACCTCACCCTGTATAATGAATGACTCTGGGTTTATAAGTTGTGGATGCACTATTCCACTCTTGCCATCGTTTACGGCATTAATCAGTAAGTTAATGTCATCGTCTAGTTCGTCAATTAATATGGTGAGAATCAATAGGCGATCGCTGATCATCGCATTTCTTTTGCTATAATGGGATTCATATCCTAATGCGATTATAGCGGCTGAGAAATTAGCAATTTCATCTTGTATCTCGTTAAGTATTGAGATACTGTGTCTAATACTCGTCGAACGATCTTTTTCTGATTTTGTATAGCGCTAGTCATTTTACTGTTGTCAGAAAACAAAGTATCGATATTTTTGTTAATAACATCTAGATCTTCTGACAAGGTTCCAAAGAGTGATTTAGATACTTCTCCTACAAAGTTAAATATTTCGTGTTCGTTCCGCGTTTCGGTCTTAGGTCCTAACTGTGTTTTTAATAATACGTAATCTCGATCTAATGTGTTCGTTCGATTGGAAATTATGTCTATTTCATATTGTGATTTACATTTGCAGAAATCATTGCAATAGTTGGCTGTGTCTTGCAATATTCGTGTTGCATTTTCTTTTCGGAGGTTGATGTTACTGTGGTCGATTATGATGAGGAAAGTCCATTCATCATTGTATAATGTAGCTGGTCCGAGATCTTCGGTGATCAATGGTATTCCATCGAGTTTGGTTATCTCATAGGCTGCTTGGACTATGGTTAATATGAACAGGATTATCAGAATGCCAATGGTGGTCAACCTTCTCATTTTTGTCTGTAACATAAAGATTATGAGTAAAACGGTTTAAGTCTATTGGCATGTACAATGACTCTGTTATCTTTGTGCAATATCTCGTAATTGGTGGGAGGTATGAACTCAAGTACTGTTACAGGGCCTTCCCATGTTGACTCCAGTTTTGCTGTTCTGTTGGCGCAATCCAGAAGAGCTTAGTCTCCTGGATGAAACAGTTCTGCGTTTTGGCGATGTTCGAGTCTTGAGTTCTTTTATGCTTTTCTTTGCCTTTTTTCAAAACTTTCTTGGCTTGTGATATATACAGTCGATGTCTTCCTTTCCATTGACTGATTGCTTCGCTGATATTTAGTTGTGATGTTCCTGCGATGGCTGATGGCATATTGGCACTTCTTCCGAACATTAATTCGAGTGGGGTTTTGCCGGTGCTTTCATGTACTGAGGTGTTGTATGCCATACATACTCCTTTTAGAGTTTCATCTCAATTGCATTGATTTTCTGTTATGGTTATTCTAAACACATCTTTTACTACTGCATGTGCTCTTTCGAGGCTACCGTTGCTTTCTGGGTGAAATGCGGTAGTCTTGATATGTTTCATTCCTACAGCTTCTTCGAATTGTTCTGTTTCGTCCGATATGTCTTATCACTTATAGAATAAGCGTAGAGGATGAAACTATTATTATTTTTCGGGAATTTTGTTACTTTAAAGTGCTGAAGCATACCCGACTGCTGTTCTGTTGCTCTTTCTTTCTGTGCGCTGAACGACGATCACTATCGGGATTTTACGTTGATTTATTCGTAGAAATGATTCAAGTTACACGAATGAATGCTGTGAATTGGTGGTGTCTATTTTGAATGATCAGTTTACAAAGAATATAGTATGAATGGCTGTATGCGTAGTAACGCCTTTCCCTAACTACCGAGGTGGCAAGATGTTGGCAGGGTAGAAGAGGGAAACGTCACCTTCGCCCGACTTGCCGGAATCCGAGTGAAGTAGCTAAAGAAGAGGTACAAGGTACTCTAAGGAAGATAGCCGTTGGGCGCCAGACATCCGGTGATGTCAAGAAAGAGGTACTCAATAAATCTACCCACGAAAATAGCTGCAAGATGACGTAAAATCCTCCACGAATCCAGGTAGCCGTCACGGAAGTCCATCTAGCTCAGCCCCTGAAAGGTACTGGAGAGGGGTGGGGTGTTATAGCGAAGCAGAAAGCGGGATGGTAATAGCAAACTTAACAAATTTTATTACACCTGGTAATTCGTCAAAACAATAACAAGCAATTACAGAAAACAAGTGCAGCGTGCAGGCACCAAGGTAGTAAAAGAGTAGCGCATCAAACAGATATTATGCTACGAGAGCATCGAAAAGGAGTCCTACCATAATATATTAGCGCACACAGATAACGAATCCTCGAAAGAGGTAATATGCCCTATGAGAAAGCACGACCGATAGCTAAACCTTCTATAACCTACCAGTGCGAAATTACTATTAGGAAATTAACAAATTTAGAGAGATCGAGTGAGCCGAACAGAATAAGGGAGAGAAGAAAATGTTACACAGTACCAAATATTAAAATACTCGATCTGATAAGGTACGCTACTTTTCACCACGAGAGGTAGCTTACAAATTAACGCGTTTACAAAGAGAGAAAGAAAGGATTATTACAAGTTACACCAAATCAATACCAAAAAGATACATCGAGAATGCGCGGCTGTTCGCAGGGGCCGAAATCGAGCGGACCACCATAAGAAAGTTTAGTACAGCGAGAGGTAGCACAAAGAATAGATAACTACACACGGCAGCGAAGCTCTTCGTATGGACGATTGTGGGCAGATAGGCCACAGATAAAGAAACAACAGGTAGCCTACTACGGAGGTAGCGGCGTTAAACTAATTGTCCGAGAGATTCGCGACCAGTGTTAGGAGAAAGAAAGCTTACCTCAAAGATAGAGAAAAAGATAGCACTAAGAGATACGATTGAGTTACATCGAGATACAAAAGTAAAAGATAGAAAACGCGACTAGGTAGCGATAGGCAAATTCCGCGTCCAGCGCTGAAGGAGGTCCCACGACGAAAGAGGACGATCCAGGGCCCACAGGTAGCAGCTGGGGTGCCTACCTCCCACTCGAGCCCTATTTCCCGTTCGGCAATTGGCAATTCACAGCTCACGCCACATTCCACCAATCATCGGGATGTAGAAAAAGTCATTCCGCAGCAACACAAGAGATTCCGCGCCCGTAGATAGCTACTAGGGCAATTGGCCAGTGCGCACCCTCGGGAGGAGCCATAGAGGTAGCTTGCAGTGATAGTTAATTTCCCCGCGACGAGGCAGCACCCTGAAATTCCACGGACCTGGTGTGACGCGTGCCGGTTCCGTTCTGTCGAGACGTTGTGCTTACGAAGCTCGACGGCCGTGGATACACCGTAGACAGGGGCGATGAGGTAGGTCGCCTTGCAGAGGTAGCTGACGAGGAAGCTGGACCCGCTCCAGGCAGGGAGAATAGTAGGTGGATTTCTTGTTGCTCGTTGACAGCCGATTGTGTTATTGGTGGCGCTCCAAAGCCTGGGAAGGAACTCGAGCAGTCGGTAAAGCGGTCCCTCTCCAACATCGGTGGAACTCCCGAAGGTAGCTGGGCATCAAGCTGGATCGTAGCTGGCAGATTCCCCTCCCGTAGGCAGCAGGCGGTGACGTTACGGTAGCGCGTACAGAGATAAAATTCAAAAATATGGCTATCAGATTTGAAATAAGGAATTCTAAGGTAGTCCCCCGAGCCTTCGTCACTGGACACGGTTGTTCCCGCGGGTTGTAAACCCAACCTGCACCTTATCTTTACTGTAACCCAGTCTCGTGACGTGCATTTAAAAATTGCAACGTCACAGCGTATAATGATATGGATTTGATGGCGCGTGCTACGCATTAAGCAGAGTTATTGGCGGATACGAGATACTCATTCTTATATGCGATATGTGGTACGCGTGTAATGGGTATGTTTGTGTTGTTAGTGTTACAATAGATTTGTGCGAGTCGTGTAGATGTAGTTGGAATTGCAAACGTGTATGGTTAGGTGTATTTATGAATATGAATATGTATTAACAAGAATATGATAATGATAATATTATAAAGGCTCACCACTGGTGCAGAGGGAGAGAGGGAGAGAGAGGGAGAGGGAGAGGGAGAGGGAGAGGGAGAGGGAGAGGGAGAGGGAGAGGGAGAGAGAGAGGGAGAGAGAGAGGGAGAGAGAGAGGGAGAGAGAGAGGGAGAGAGAGAGGGAGAGAGAGGGAGAGAGAGAGGGAGAGAGGGAGAGAGAGAGAGAGAGAGAATGAATGAATGAATGAATGAATGAATGAATGAAATTTATTTGATCCTGGATCATAAATCCCTAAGGACCATAGGCAATTATTGTACATGATCATAGAGATGAGCTACTAGCTATAAATATAGTTACTTAATATATGACTAATTAACTATTAACAATAAGTAAATCTGATATGATATGATATGAACAGTGAGTACAGTGTACCGCATTAGGTTTTTATACATTAATATTACTACTAAAATGTGCACGGGACATTTACAGCGGACAGATAGATTTGCGTACTATTCTAGAGACACGCTACTTCGTCCTCCCCCGCAAGCAGGTATCTGAAACAGCGAGTCCGAAAGTCTGCTAGGGTTGGAGCCGTAGTGATATCTAGAGGTAAGGAGTTCCAGAAGTGGATCCCAGTGACGAGAAACGACTTCTGGTAAGCCACTGTGCGGGTGTGAGGAGTGTATAGCGTATCCGTCCGCGAGGGATCCCGCCGTCGTACAATATCGGGTCTTAGGCGCAGTTGGTCAGCAAAAAGACCTGAGATACTCAGATGCAGAGCTTTATAAAATAGGCAGCCAATAGCAAGGTGCCGGCGAT
This sequence comes from Pachycephus smyrnensis, assembly GCA_030142225.1. Taxonomy (NCBI): domain Eukaryota; kingdom Metazoa; phylum Arthropoda; class Insecta; order Hymenoptera; family Cephidae; genus Pachycephus; species Pachycephus smyrnensis. The sequence goes on from JARQST010000581.1 coordinate 29,618, forward strand.
TTCTTGGTTGAAGCCAGCCAAGCCTTCTCCTGTGTTCTGAGATATGCGCTGATCTTGGAAGACGCAGTAAGAAGCGAACACAGTTGTTGAGCGCAATTAACAGCTTCTTCTCTAGTCCATCCGACAGGTTAGTGAGAGCGGTAGCTCCATAATCGTAAATCGGAAAGACTAAGGCAGTGACTAGGCGACGTTTTATTGTTAGATTCAAATCTTTGCTAGTCATACGAATACGGTATAGTGCTCCGGCGGATTTTTTACAGACAGTAGCTATAAACTTAGTCCAAGACAAAGTATTGTTCAGTGTGATGCCGAGGTAACGAAATGTGGAGACATATTCGATCTGTTCGCCATACAGCCAAAGTTTTGGAAGCGATGAAATGCCTAGAGCGTTGATATATCTATTTGAACCAATGACCATTGCCTTGGTCTTACCTACATTTAACTGCATTCTATTTGCCTGGCACCATTGTACAATTCTCTCTATATCTGAATTCAATAATTTTATCGTATCCGTTAGTTTATCCGGAACGCATTTCGTGTAGATGACTAAATCGTCGGCGTAGAAAATATGCTTGCAGTGGCATAGTACAGATGGCAGGTCGTTGATAAAAAGCGAGAAGAGTAGGGGGCCCAGGACACTGCCCTGCGGGACACCAGCGTTACGCGGGAGCCAGTCAGATACGCGACCCCGAGTGTCATGTACTGCTTGTTTCCTTCCATTCAGATATGAGTGACACCATTTAAGGGCCATCACTGAAAAGCGAAATGATTTTAATTTAAGCAGTAGTAGTCCATGGTCGACAATGTCAAATGCTTCCGAAAAGTCTAAGAAAACAGCCACAGTGACCATGGGATCATCAATCGCTTGTCGAGAATCGTCAATAAGCCTCAATATAGCAGTCTGGGTCTCCATACCCTCGCGAAAACCCGTCTGTCGCGGGTCCAGAGAATTATTGGCTACGAGGAAACGTGTCATTTGATTATATACAATACGTTCTAATACTTTGGATAGCGAGCACAGTAAGGATATAGGGCGATAATCAGAATATCTTTCTGGATAGCGCACTTTTGGTATTGCAGTTATACGTGAGGCTTTCCACAGAGTTGGAAATACTCCCTTATCTAATGATGTGTTGAAGAGCAGTAAGAACAAAGGCAGTAGCAGAGATTTAAAGGTCTTGTAAGCTTGTATTGGAATGCCATCTGGTCCTCGCGCGCTTGTTGTTACTCTCCTCAAGGCATCATTCACGCATTCGTCATTGACGCTCATAAATGTAAACAAACTACTATCCTCATCAATAGTAACAGCAGAGATAGACGCGTCAGTAGTGGATAGTTCGTTGCACGTTGATACCGATGTAAAGTATTGATTAAGAGAGTTTAACGAAAGTGCTGTTGGGAGGACCTGATTTCTGGATTTTATAAGTCCCAGCTTATCTATTTCTCTCCAGAAAAATCGTGTATTACCCGCCGCGTCGAGTTTAGACTGGAGATAGGCAGATTTCGCAGTGAGCCATTTACATTTTACCTCCCTACGCAGTTGTTTGTATTGAGCATGTACGTACGGTGTTCGCGATCGCTTAAATGCTCGGTAGCACGCATCTCTCCGCCGCATGAGGCCACGAATGTTGTCAGTAAGCCATGGTGAAGGTGGACGCTTTACCACATTTTCACGTACAGGGACAGCCTGATTTACCATTATGTCCATTAAAGAATTCAGAAGGTCAAGTTGTTGGTCAATTGATGGTTGGTTGGTGAACAAGGATTCATCAAAGGACGAGTAGACCTCAGTAGCAGCATGCGGGTTGGCTTGATCCCATGGGCGGTAACATATGGTTCGTGGTTCACTCCGAGGCACATGATACTTGATAGAGATATAGATGAGGTCATGCCCAGAGAGGAAAGGCTGCGCTGATTGTCCCCATGCGTCCAAGGAGGCGAGATCACTTACAGCACAGATGTCTAGCCATGTATGAGAGTTTGCGGTATGGTGAGTTGGTTGCAGTGGTACAATACTTAATCCTTGTGATGCAAAAAATTCTTTGAGGTGTACCGAGTCATAGGTAACAGAGAGTAGATCAGCGTTAAAATCACCAATGACACAAGCAAACTTATATTGAGATACCAGAGCTGTGTACGCCTCCTCAAACAGATTGAGAAATCCAACCTTGGGCGGCCTGTAAACTACTCCGATTAGGATTTTAGGGCGGTTAGAACTCCATACTTCTGCAATTAGAAATTCAGGGACCCCATCTTGTTGGAGAGAGGATGATGACGCTATGACTCGTCCATTTAGTTCCTCTTGAATATAAAGAGCCACTCCACCACCATGCCGTCCTCTACGATCCACTCTGAGGATATTATAAGTAGAAAGCCCCACTTGCTGATCTACAATGTTCTCATTTAACCAAGTTTCTGTAACTGCAATTAGATGGTAACAATTTTGTCTAAAGAACTCCTGGAATTCGTCTATATGTGCTGGCAAGGATTGAGCGTTGAGGCAGCAGATGTTTATAATTGGAGCAGTCGTTCGTGTTGATGATGGTGAGGCAGAGTTCATCGTTCCAAACAGTCACAAAGATAGCTGCGATAGGTCAGTTGATGGAAGTACTTTGATAGGTTTTGAGTTAATATCTTTCCTCACATAAACAGCAGCATTGGCAATCCATACGAGTCCAGGTTTAATTTGTGGGAATTTCTTTAAAATGCGGCCACGCAGTTGATAAAGTTGCAGTGGCTGTCACCTATTAATGTACACTTTATTATCAGCTAGGGATGCGTCAATGAAAGGCGCTCTAAGATCGGGCTTTGATTTTTTGGCGGTGATGACTTCTTCACATTTTTCTTTTGTCGCAAGTTGCAGTAGGATGTTCCGGCCAGAAGTGTGTATCTGCGTACCAGTAGTTGATGTCTTATGTGGCACGTTTCCTTTAGCACCCATTCGCTCCACTTTAATAATTTCAAGCGGTGGGATCTCTAGAGCGCTGGCTAGTGCAGGCATTAATTCATTCTTCAGATCTTCATCATCAAATTCAGAGATGCCCGATATCATCAATTGATTTGCTACCTCGTTACAGGCAACGCGGAGTAAAAGAGCCTCTTCAGCATGTGATAACCCACTCGAGGGACCAGCGATAAGCTTATCTTCGACAATCTTTAATCTATCACCATGTGCAGAAGTACACTTGACCAGATTATTTACATCCTCCTTAACAGTTGTAATGGTCTGTTTGATCTCTAGTGCTTCTTTCTTAAAGACGGCATTATCAGCGGCCAGCGAGTCGAACTTCTGATGCAGGCTATTAACATGAGACGCAAGGGAATCGAGTTTGCTGAGCCGTTCATTAATTGATTTAAGGATGTTCTGTTGATCATCACGTGGACATACTGGGCAATTCAATTTCATTGCACATTGCGCCTCTTTCGAGGATGACAGTTGAAGTCTCACTTTGACACAACTGTAATGGAAGGTGTGTTTACAAGGAGCGCCGATCGCTGCGCCTTCACTGTCTCCGATAATAGTGAAACACAGAGCACATAGTTGTTTTGACATTTTGGATGTTAGGTCAGCGCCACACAGAACAGGTAACTAATTAAGGTTATTGTTGGTAAAACAGGCTTGGTGCTGTTCAAGACAGTCAATAGTCAGTATAGGCAATAGTCAATATAGATAATGGAAACAGTCACTAGGCTTTGTCACTAAATGCGGTCATTTATCGGTCGTTTGTCACTCTATTTATCACAGTTTTATGCCCGCGCCTTAACCTCAACGTAATTGAGATGAATAAAAATCAAGAAAGGATAAGAATAGGCCCAAGTATAACAATATCAGATTATTCTGGACGATGCAGATGCATCCGCGGTGCAATACACGACACTCACTGTATGATGGAAAGCAAGTTTAATGCAATTCAGTCAATAGAAAAATTAGACTCAGAAACACATGGCACTAGAGCGGCACCTCAAGAGAGAGAGATATAAATATTTTATAGCGATAGAATATACGAGAAAGTTCAATTAAAAATTTTATTATTTTCGTTATAATTTTTACGATTATGATATTAACGTAATTGATAATAAAGATAATAAAAGTGTAATAATAATAAATATTTGCATGATTATTATTATAATATTAAGCAAATTTAAAAATAAAACGCAAAAAAATTTATTAAAAAATAGTTCACGAGCAGAGGTTCGAACACGAAACCTTTGGCTTACCAAGCTGGCCCGCTACCGCCTCGGCCACCGGGCCGCTTAGCAATGGAGAAAAATCTTATGCACATCAATTTGCTACACAAACTTTGAACCGCTTTTTCTCGGAACTGGCGGCCTATGGGGTCCTATGACTTAAGCATGGTATGAGTTTCAGGTACTACTACTACCACACGAAAGCCCATCTCGAACTTCATTTCCCAAACCGTGCACTCCCCTTGTAAGTTTGACTATGAATCAAGAAATAAAGAAAGGTAATAATAACTGTACTGGATGAGGCTCCTAGGTAGACTGCTGTCTGTATGTTGGATCCGTGCTCGGGGAGCATCGTGGACCCAAAGTAAGGGTATTAAAATGCCGCTTCTGTGCATTCCATAATCGTGGGACTGTCGCGGATGGCTCTTGGTTCCCGCGGTTCTGTCGCGTTATCGGCACGTACTTCTGGGTTCATGGTCCTATAGTCCTCAAGTTTATGCGAGACTGGACCAGCTCTCTCTCTTACTCCCTGATGGTATTAGTGGGAACATTCCATTCTCATAACAGGAGTGGATTATTCCTATGGACTTATTACTATATGATTATCAGTACCTTATTCCTAACTTATATTAATCGAGAGTAAGGTGTTTGTAAGGGCCGATTACATTGAACCTTTGGCGAAAGAACAGGGCAGGGGAATCTTGTAGAAAATTCGGTGAAATTTGGGACAAAGTTGCGTCGGACGTAACAGTTGCATTAATTGTGAGAAAAAATTAACTTCTTGGTCAGTTCAGTTCGTGATGGTTCGAACATACAGACATAGTGCACGAATAGTTGTTCTATTATTGCTTCTGATGATGTAGTCTTGAGAGGTAGTACCATCAAGTACTTGGTCAGCATATCTTGGTTGGAAAGTATGAGTACTGATTGTCTCTAGGCCTTTTTGGTAAAGGTCAAAATATGTCCAAAGTGACTTTCTCATTGGGTTCGGGCGGTGCGTCTGTGATAATGGCTTCCATGCGGCCTCGTACTCGGGTAAGTTTGTTTTGTTGGCAGATGGGGTATCTCTTGACATAGTCTGTTATGTCCCGATCTATATTTTTCCAATTGTATAGCTCTTGAATTCTCTTGATAGTTTTGTTTTCGCCAAAATGTCCTGACATTCCGCTATGGTTTTCCGTAATAATCTGTTTCTTTTCTTCTTCTGTGAGCTCCTTATTACTGTTGATACAGTATAGTAGCTTGAGTATTTTTCAGATAAATTGCTAAGAAGTGGAGCATGTCTCATAAGTACAGTAACTCGATTTCTGTGAAAGTGGCGCCATCTATTTGTACTTTTACGAATTTGAATGTTGATTGAAATCTATCTATCATGACATTCTCATTATGTTTCTGTAAAGATGTTCCGAAGACAACAATGTCGTCTAGGTAAACAAAACATATTTTTCCAACTAATCCTATAAGCAATGTATCCATTAATCGTTGGAACGTAGCTGGAGAGTTCTTGAGTCCAAACATTCGTTCGTATTCTAAGTGTCCATTTGACGTATAAAAAGCCGTATATTTCTTTGAATCTTGATCCAAAGGGATTTGATGAAATCCTGAGCTTAAGTCAAAAGGAGAAGAATTTTGCTTTGCCTAGGTGATCAAGAATATCGTCTATTATAGGAATAGGATATGCATCTTGGTCGGTCTTTTCGTTGATTTTTCGAAAATCTATTATCAGTCTCCATTTCTTTTTACCTGATGCATCTTCTTTTTTGGGTACTACTCATAGTAGTGAATTATAAGACGGTTCAGAATGTGAAATAATTCTTTTGCTTAGCATGTCGTTTATTTATCCAGCGATTTCTTCCTTGTGGTATTCGGGTGTTTTATAGGATCGATGATTGACTACTTTATCATCCTTGAATATGATCTTGCGTGTTGCCAAGTCTGTGCAAGGTACTGGTTCACCGGGTAGTGAAAAGATATCAACGGGTATAAGTTATCAACAGGTCGGATCCTTGAACAGTGTTGTCGAGAGCTTGTCTAGCTACTCCTATGGGTTTGATACTGTGCAAGGTACTGGTTCACCGGGTAGTGAAAAGATATCGTGATAAGCAGAAATAATTCTCCAAATGAATTCTCAATGTTTCTTTTCCACATGACTCAGTCTGCTGTTTTCCTGTAATGTCTCAATTCTCTGGTTGAATTCTTGCGTGATCAGATACATAATTTTTTTGGGTATCATTTCCGTCGGTGTGATGTCAGGTAATACTTCGATCTGTTCTTCGTTTCGTTGCATATTGTCATTTGTTGCGTCCCGATCACGGCTCCCGGAATTTGTCGAGTCCCGTGCTCGGGCCGTGTACACGGCCCACCGTTATTCTCGCCACGGGACAAAGCAGGCAACGGCAGCGCCTCGTCAGCGGATTCCCTCGCGCGCGCGGGTCATCCGACATCCGCTCGCACGATGGACTTCGCCCGCGAAGATGGTTCGCGGGAAACCTGCTTCAGCGATATTTCCTTCCCTCCTGTCCCGGGAATGGTGAACCACCATCCCTGGGCAGGACGGGAGGAGTTATTCTTTTCCCTACTCTTGTAGCTAACGCTCAAGAAATAACGCTTAAGGTGCATAGCCCGGTAGCCAATAAGTCTTGTAGGAGAACTTCCAATATTCGGAACCCCATATCGAGTATTGTGATCATCCGCGAGCCCGCTACGCTGCTTCTCAGTCCCTGAGTGCAGGAGTGAAAGAACTCACGATCAGCATCAAACCAGTGTGTGTGAGAAGAAACTTTGAGCCAGTTTATCTCTAGGATAGGTGTAGTCTAACATAACGACTTTGTAAGTACGAGAGTGTGATTGAGTGAGTGATGCAATAATAAACCTATCATTTTGTTCACCTATAATTCACTGGTCATGATTAAAACACCTTATCTATCCTGAGAGGCCGAGCCCGTATGGGACGGTGACGGGGCACCTCACGGAAAAGAATAAACATAAACTCAGCTGGCGATAATCAGCTGAGGTTCAGTTTGTTACGCCAGCTACCGCGCTTCACGCGTTGCTCGGGACGTAACACATTTCTATTCTTCCATTGTGTATTCTGTAGATGGAACCTGGTATCTGAGGGTGATTGGATATGGAACAAGTCCTTTTATGGAGGTATCCGTGGTTAGGGCAATGGTTTGTATAGAATTTTCTGATACAAGAATCTTGGAATTATGTAGAGTGTACACTCTGTCGTCTGAGGTGAGAGAATCGTTGGTAAGGCTAAATTTGTAATTTTGAAATAATGGTCGCCCAAATATTCCATCTTCCGGAATGAGAAACGTATTGGGTATTTTTTATTTTTTATTTAACCAACTTTTTATTAGGCCCAGTGTAGATCCGGTGTCTACAAGGTATTTTCCTTTTCTGTTTATCCCTGCGGTTCTTCCATCGATAAATCGTAATCCTGAGGATATGTATGAGATTCTGTCCAAGATTCTTCCTGGATCTATGTTATTTTCTCCGACTCCGATTCTTCCTGATCTATCTGATTCAATCTTTGTGGTGGTCGTTTGGGATTGCTGCCCATGGGAAAATTCACCGGTTTTTCATTTTCGGTATAACACTAGTTTTCAGTGTGTCTTGGTTTCTTGCAATAATTGCAGATTGCTAGTTTTCGTTCGGTATGGAGCGGATTTGGCCTCTTGACATCTTGTCGTGTTCGTGTATCGGCGGGTCTAGCAACAGTGTTTGTCTTATTTCGATCTTGGTTCAGAATTCCTTCTATGCAGAGGGCTTTGTCCATGATAGTTTCTAGGGTTTCTGTTTCTGCGGTGATTGCTTGATTACTGCACATCATAGCGCAAAAATTATATTTGAGATTGTCAATGTAAATCTCTATAATGTGAGTATTTTATATTTTCACGGCAATGTGTCTTTCAGTAGGATTTCTGTAATAGTGTTGAATTGAATAGAGTAATACTTCGACTGCTCGTTGGAATCGTTCGTGGAAAGTTATCAACGGGTCGGATCCTTGAACAGTGTTGTCGAGAGCTTGTCTAGCTACTCCTATGGGTTTGATACTGACAAATCGTCGTCTTATGGGCTTACATCTATTTCGCGGCCAAAAAAAGGGTGTTTTCGTGAATTTTTTTTGGGAAAATGGTTGCAGGTGTTCAACTTTTTTTTCACAGTAAAGAGTATGATTTGATGTATGTTTTACAATTTTTTTATTAAAAAAATATTCGTAAATGTAAGAGATACAATAAATTTCGCAGACCACCGTTTAAAAAAGGTCCTTCGCGGTGACCACTGCTGCTCGGAAACAAATCATCTGAATTCAAAAAACCAAATAGATTTAGTTTTTCTATCGTATTATCCAGTTTTTAATCGAAGGATTCAATAAAATAATGATTTTTGAAAAAATGGTCACCGATCGAAAGTGATCGTCAAAATTTTTGTGAAAAAAACACTACATTTTCCTTGATATAAAAAAAGGATGCATAAAAAAAATCCTTCGATTAACTGCCTTTTGATACGCAAAAAATGCAAGCAAAATTTCAAGTAGATCGGTCTTGTCGTTCTTGAGATATTGTTGTCACCGATTCTGAAAAAGTCATTCCGAGAAAAAACACGTTTAAAGTTTCGGGTCGGGTATATACGTAGATAAAATGTAATTTATTACCTCTAAATGGAATCATCGATACCCGGACCATACAGAGAATATTCTTGATCGGTTATGTTATAAGAATCCGTCGAAAACGAAAAATCGATTTTTACAAAAATTTCAACTAGTTGTAAGCCCTTCAAGCGGCGTATAATTCTTCGTAAGTATTAATCTGGTGGTGTCGAATAGCGGTGGCGGCAAAAAGTCCCGTCCCCACTCTCCTCTTTCACCTCACCGCACAACGTCTACAAGTTGGAAACCATTTTTGATCGACATTGTACAAGATACCGATATTTTGTTCATATTACAATGCGTGTTATGTTAAATCTTTTAACTCGATGCAATACCTAAAGAACCGACAATTTTAGTAAACAGAACAAAAATTACAATTTAATATTTGACGATGGAAGCGTAGTTTTAATTACTATAGTATAAATGTTAATAATACGTTACATTTTGTTTCATATATTATGAGTTAACAGTAACTAATAAAGTATCTTTATTATACTTAACACCATATGTAGTAACTGTTAAAACAATATTACCGCGCTATACTTCTGTCGGATTTACCACCGTTTGAAAATGGTCTGGGGTTGTTTTGCATCCCAAATGGGGCCCAGCGGATTAGTAAAGTTAGTAATGTAACTATAATTCCTTCCAATATACATTTAACTTAATAATATATATACCTTACTTTACCTTACTTCTCCTATTCTTACAGAAAAAATTTAATTACAACAAGATTTAGTCATTTAATGAGCATTAATAAATTTATGTATTTATTGAATTATCTTTTTGGAGAATTTCGACAAAACTTATTGTTTTCATATGTACAAATATTGATGATTATAACTTTTAACCAAAGTAGAATTTAGAAATTGCGCTGGTGGCTCTGTGGGTAGTGTCACACTCTTCACTTCGAGCATCCCGACAATCGCAGGTTCGAATCCCGCTCACAGTACTACAAATAGATATACCTAACAACCAGACTTACACGCGTGCCTATTTTTTTTACATGTGATTTACTTATAGAATTATTCTATTATGTCAATTGTATATTTAATATAAATATTTTAATGAATATCAGACGATGCAATTTCAACACAGGTTTTTTCAAAAACTGTCACTACAACTACATTTATAGTAAATTGGATTTAGTTGTCTTTACTGTAGTTGTATAGTAAATCGATTGCTATAATTCACAGTTACCAACACTATAAATTATTTTGTTATACTTACTATATAATTCTATCATCCCCGTAATTTCACCATTTTTCATAGTTGAAAAATAGTATCAGTAATTTCTTTTTCTGAGTGTACACTCCAATTGGGCCGTAAGTCGCAAGCCATCCTGTATGAACGAAATGATCGTTAAAGTAATGAATATTCGTTTTTTCATACTTTTGTAGAAATTGTAACTTTCTTCAGATTAATCCAGAATAGCCATGAATTTACACTTGTTAACAATAACGCTCTCAATATAATGAAATCCACAGACTCTAAATAGATGATGTCAGTTTATATTGACATGTAGTTCTTTTGCCATCACTCGAAAGTTTATAAATTACTTTAAACCGTTGTTTATACTACTGATATCCTTTGTGCAAGATATAAAAATTACGTATATAACATTTTTAATATTGTGTAGATTTCAGCTGTTTCAACAATAGTTAACCATGAACGCATACTGGCTTATGTGTTTAGAAACTATACACTACCATATGGAGTAGAAAGCCAGTATATGGGATCATATAGACATAAATTGTGGGAAGCTGTAAGAGCTTCAGCAGCAGCTCCTAGTTACTTCGAGGAATTTAAGCAAGGCGAATATCTGCATCAAGATGGAGGTAAGATTACAAGTAAATTTTTATGAAGATTATTTACAGTTCTTGAGTAAGTTCTTAAGTAAGTTCTAAGAGTCCAGTTCTTGAGCTTAGGAGACTGAGAAGCACATGATAATATCGCTAAAAATAAAAAATTCTGATTTATCAAAATGTAATAATAAATACTGATGTAAACGGAGTGCACACCTATCTTTGCAAGCGGCACTGTTATTTACATGACACATTTTTGCGGAATAATTAAAAAATAGGGACGTAAGTTTCGTGCAATTTCTCGAAGTGTACTATGCCTGTGTCAAAATCTTGCATGCACCTTAAGGCACACAATTCTTAATTATTCCTTACGAAAGTATCACTTCAGTAACCGTAAAACTTATATAATTACGCGTTTACTGCATTCTTATGAAGAAATTAATTCATTTTCACGTATTTCGGATTTTTGTCAATAGAAATTCAAGATGATCGTTAAAACTTTCAAGTGCTTTTCATTGATGCATGTTCACAATATTTCTGTTATATAAAGTGACATATATTTGTAGGCTTTTAATACTGTCAAATATACAATTATTTTATTTACTTAAGGAATTATGGTAAATAATCCATGTGCAATTGCAATACATGAGGCAAAACAACTGTGGCCAAATACTCCAATTCAATGTGTTGTTTCTTTCGGTACTGGAAGAACACCGTATAGTATTACTGGAAACGATGACGTCAAAGAAGTGACTGGTGTATCAAGTTGGAAAGAGAAATTTTTCAAGATTCTTGATAGCGCTACTGACACTGAAGGTAAGATTAATTATTTCAATTCTCATTTTCGAAATTAAATTAATCTGAGTAATACGAATCAATGCTTTATTTTTTTACAGCTGTGCATACAATGTTAAATGATCTCTTGCCTGCACATGTTTACTTCAGATTTAATCCCTATCTAACTGAAATGTTAACTATGGTAGAGATACGCCCTAACAAAATTGCGCAGCTTGAACAAGACGCAGCAATGTATATACGGAGAAATGAAGAAAAATTTCAACAGGCTGCGAAGGCCTTACTACAAGAAAAGAAAATTTCTCAGAGGATAGTTGATTGGATGAAGCTTCAGGGTCAAGTGTTGGGTTTATTATGATATACGAATTTCTAAGCAACGAAGATTTATAATTATATCTTCTATTCAATATTAGATAAATATTAGTGGTACATTATGGATTTTAATACCTAATAAAGCATATAAGTACTTGATAGATTGTTAGAAAGATTGTGAGATTGTTACGGATTTGTGTTCTCGTTTAAACAGTTGTTTCACTGCAAAAACCTTTTGACAAGTGAAAACTAGCGGACGGGGCTCCAGTCGGAAAGGTAATTATAATGATATAAATAATGGTCGCGAAAGCCTGGCAACTATAACTTCCTCGTTGTCACTAAATTTCTCACGTCAGTCCTATTTTAATTTGACATCATCCTTTCAAAGTAGCTTAAGGGGACATATAGCCACCTTAAAAATTCTGGAAAAGAAATTTTTTTATTCTTGGGTTATATTCTTGGGGAAAAAATTAGTCAGTGCTGAAATAACCATAATTTTATATTAAAAATTGCAGTTTATTCATATTTAATACAGTGGAACTTCCCAAATTTTAACCTTAGTTTTGAGGCTTTCGCGGCCAGAATCATCGTTAACATTTATAGCTTCCGGATGGTTGCCGCATCTAGTTTGCAGACTGGAACGTTTGCGAAACGTCGGGAACACGCTGAAACTAGACGCGGCAATCATCCGGAAGCCATGAATGTTAACAAATTTTAACCTCTCAAATTTTAAGTACCTCTCATTTTTTAACCTTAAGATTTCTCAATTTTTAACTTCCCCTCGAGCTGAGCTCTCCCACTATGCTACGATTTCCACCAATCAGGGCCTCAGTGCGCAGACTTAAGCGCAGTAGAGTAATGAAAGACGCATTCGCAGATACGAAATGGGTGGAGCTTAGATGTAGGGAAATCGAGAGTGGGGACTCAAGGCCAACTTAAAATTTGAGAGCTAGCACGATCCCGACTGGTTAAAAAATGAGAGGTTTCACTGTAAATTAAAACTTATGATTCTCTAAAACTTTAATTTACTCAAAACTACATTTTCATGCGGTTGCTGTAAGGTTCAAGGAGTTGTTCGAATAAAAATTTACAAGAGAGCTTTTCTGTTCTTAACAACATATTTTATGGATTGCGTGTTGGGATTTTGAAAAAAAATAAGAAATGGCTGAGATATTGTATCGTTTATACACCTTTTTTAAACAAACAATGCATTTTTTACAAAAACTGGTGTAGTTTTGTCAATTTTCAACAAATAAAAGTTCCAACACTCAAGCCATAAAGTATTGTTACGTCTCAGCCTTCCCGTACACATACATAGCCCACCTATACACATACACACAGTCACTTATATCCAGTCCACGGGTATTATCACACCCCAGCCCATTGACATACTATTACACACTACATATGACTACATTCACGCCACTGTAACAATACCATCATATCATTTAAGGGAAGTAGGAAGGCTTTGACAGCTGAAAATGGGGTAAAAATTCAAATGGCGTTTGTGAACAAACAAAAAAAACATACGTAATTTTTCTTATTTGCAAGTTGTTTATTACATTTTAGTCGATGAAAATCATTGGTATTCGTAAAAAAAATATTAATAATTAAAGGAGATATTGAGCATTGAAGACAACCGCGCGTCTCGCGCGTTGCTCCCTTCTTGCCACGATTCCAAGTAGCCAGATGCGAATTTTAGAAGTTTTCAAACGGCATTCTATTGGGAGAATGTGCCTCCCTAGATTGAACCTAATAATTGTTAAGGAAACATCAAAATTAAAACAATGGCGGCTAATAATCTGAAAAACACGAAAAATTGCTACATTTATTGTTATATCAGTACAAGAAAATTAATTTTTCTATACAGACGTCGGTTCAATGTGTGGAGAAAAATGTTATCTTTATTTTAAAAAAAAATCAAGGCGATGTCTTCAGGCGTTCTTGAGTTATTGTGGCAACACTAATAAAAATGTTGATTCGAGAAAAACGCATTTAAAGTTCGGGCGTAGTATTACTGTAGAAAACTGTAACGCTACCTGTGTGCGGCCACCTGCACCCGCCGCGCACCGCCTCACACTTTTGGCTCTTCTAAGCTCCATTTTGCTAATTTTTCAGTTTTCTTCGTGTTCAGGACTGTAAGAAGGTATGTGAGGAGTCGCCGCAAGAATACCCCTTAGCTGAAATTAGAGAAACGGTTATTATTATTATTGAGCTGATAATGAATTGATTAAACCTCAGATGAACGATGTTAGCGATGAGAGGTAGATTCTGTCGTGACGTACAACCTTGATACCGTGCAAATCAAATCAGAATAGTGAGAAACCTTGCACGTCGCTGAAATTAAAGATTAGAGCGGGGATGCACCGTGCAAGTCAAGAAGAAGAATAAGAGCACCTTGCACGTCAACACAGTTTAAATAGAGGCGGTACCGTGCAAGTCACAGTGAAAAGAAACGGAACCTTGCACGTCAATCAAGCGAGAGAACGGAAAATCTGCGGTTGAGCTTGGATCAAAAGCAATGTAATCGATAGTATCCGAAAGCGGTTAGCATAGAAAATTATACACAACTGAACACAGCAGGCACTGAACCCCACGTGGACTGAAATCACAAAAGCTCAGAGGTTCACTATTTCCTTCTGAATGCGTTGCGTTCGAAATTCAGACTGACTAGAGGCGTGAGGCTCGGCCGCTTGTATTGGATCAAGACGTCGAGAAACGTTGATGAGAAGACCGTGTGATGTTCTAGAAAACGAGGCATTAGCTGTAAGAAAAATCAGATAGAAGTTGTCCAGAGCTTTCCAATCGTTGAATTTTCAAGCGGAAGAATTCTGTGACAGTGGTTACGAAGGTGGTTTAAGAAAAATTCCCCCGTTGCGTATTCCGGAACGTTCAGGAGGGCCGTCTAGTGGTGGGGAGGGCCTAGCGGCCCAGAGTGGGAAGCGCGTAGAAGGCTCGCGTCACTGACTCGAAGGTTCGATGCCATTCTTTCGTCGCGGTTGCTTTTCAGAATTAGTTGTAGGGGTAGAATTTTCAAGACGTTTCAAACACTCCGCGCCAAAATGTTCGTAAAAGATTGTACTAATAGAGTATGTGAATAACAAAAAAAAACGATTTTTTTGAGATTTTAAGCCTTCCTACTCTCCTTAATCAACCACACATGTAATCAACTTTTATGATTTTGCTTCCGGATTTTTAAATATGCTTTGCTTTATATTCTGCTTATAATTGCAATCATTTCGTATCATACTTAATATTGTAATCCACATTTTACGAATATTGTTACTTCCATCATATAATTGGAAATTGCAATACTAAATCATATCTTATTTTTGAATAATGTATGCTTTTTGTTAGTTCATTCGAGTTTTCCGCGCGGGGAAGGGGTGTCAGTATCTGAAACGGGCCTTAAATCAACACGCGTGATGGGGTTCACGTTTTCTTTATTGAATCTGTATGCGCTTCGATCGTTCCTTATCGTTCACACACACGCACACTCGCGCTTTCTCGCGCAATCGGGTGGTTCGCGAGACGACTCCACCGATCCTTCTCTCTCTTGCACTCCCACTCGCGCATGCTCTATCAGACTCGCACTCGGACTCTGCTCTCTCACGTCTACTCGCACTCGCGCTTGCATACGGACTCTCTTGCACACGTTCTCTCGCACCCGCGCTCGAACGCGGACTCTGTCGTCAGGGCCGACTACGTCCGTTCGTTCGCCTCTCTCATTCGCTCATACTCTCTCACGCATTCACATTCATACATGCAGATCATTTATTGTTAACATTCGGCCATCCTCACGCGCAGCTTGTCATCGAGCTGAGGGCTCATTTTTCGTATCCCATTTTCTTTGGCATTCTCATAATTGAACAACAGTCGTAGGTGCGCGGCCTTCGCGGTCCGTTAGGATCGCCTATGCACACACAGTATAAATTCTAATGTTAAACAATGGTATGAGATGCGCGACGCGCGGCTCGTACAATTATCTAATAATGACGCAGAAATGAATAACGTAAAAACACAACCCGTAACTCGCAATATCAAAACAAAACGCGTACTTTTTGGTTCACACAGTTGGTTATGTATAAGTAGGTATAAGTAGGTACGGGCAACTCCGGGAAGCCGCCACCCCCACCACTCCGCCCGAGCGCTGAGCGCGGCGCGAGCTCCCCCGCCCGCACAATGGCGCCAGACCCCGCACCCATGCGCCCCCAGAGCCATCCCCACCACTCCGCGCCGACGCCCAGGACCCAGCGTCATAGCCGAAATCCCAGAGCATTATCCCCACCCAGGGCCCAAGTAGCAGCGGTGTTGCCGTGCTCCAGGGGCCCTACACCCACTTACCGATAGCTGTCATGAGTCGACCCGCGGCCGATAACATGAGCTGACCCACGGTCGGTAACATATTAATTACCCTAAGGAAGTATGTGGGGGTGGGTAAAACAGAACTCCTTTTTTTGCAATGAAAAACAACGTGTATATTATAAATTATCGTGTGGAATACATTAGCTGTTATGACACCACCGATTTTTTTTTCGAGTTGGGTGCCCCACACGCTTCGCAGACGATGGTAGGTGATCCAGCACCTTGGTCCTTGGAGATTCTAAGTTTCGATAGCTCCAATAACGACTCGTTGATGCGACCCATCACCTGTTTCAATTTGTCAAACGTGGACCACCGGATGGATAGCACCTGACCCCTGCAAGGTTCCGGGGATAGATGGATGATGCATGAGCCATGCGTTTACGTGAATGTTATGCTGTACGTTGAAGCCCTTCGCCGAACAATGATGTAATCGGGGTTTAGATCTCCTCTGAAGAATAATGTTATCTCGGCGAAGTGTCTTTGAAAATCCTGCCAGGTGTCCGGATAGAAAGTTAAAGTACCATGCAGCCCAATTAACTCGATCGACGGTGTTGTATAGACCCCGCCGTCAGCACTGGCCCACACTTTAATATTGTACGCCTCATCGATATGGAAGATTGTAAACCGCTGATATTTTGGTGAGAGAATCGCCATAATTTTTTTTCTTACACCAGCTAAGACACACTATAGCGCTTGCAGCAACGATTCGATACTAGCTGAAGTCTACGAAAGAAATCTGTGCAGTTGCTGTTTTTACCCCCAGTACCGCAGCCTATAGCTAATAATATCAAAGAAGTATGAGAGAGGGGAAGTGATTGAGACAAAAGAGTTTTTAAATATGATTACATATATATGTATTATCAGAAATACCAACGATACAGTTGTCTTAAGAGATTTAAAAAAAAAAACAAATTCTGGTTACTCTAGTTGACACCTCATGCTGGGTTGTTTTGGGACGTCGTTACGCTTTGTACGAAGGAGAGGTATTCATGATTATATAGCGAAAGCAGCTCCACCAGTAGTTGGTAAAGCGAGGCACACCATAGATCCTTTTTCTTCAACGTAAGACGAAGATCTTCCAAAATAGTGTCTTTGGCATCGTCATCCTCTCGGCGATCAAGCTCCGCAATCAGCATGTCTTTGCAGCTATTTGCGTTATCTACAATACCCCCCATAAACACCTCTGTGTAAGAAACCTCGCCAAGTACAGGATTGCTGTGAATTCCCCTCCTTAAAAAACACTATTTATATCTTAGGTTGTGGTTTTAC
>JARQST010000582.1:0-23590 GCA_030142225.1 Pachycephus smyrnensis
ATAGGCTATAACTTCCTTAATTCTTTGAAATTCATTTTAAAACTTTGGGGTCATAATCTTGGGTAGTTGTACTAATAATTTATGGAAAAAAAATTGCATTTTTTGAAAATTCTAATTGGATTTCCCCCCTTAACGAGCCACTATGACTCTCTCTTGTGACGCGAGACAAATGCATTTTAACTTCAAAGATGTACTACGTTAGGAATTTTAAATAGGATTACTATAAATACTACCCATTTATCCGTATATACCAGGTAGACGCATTAGATACATCTGAAATAGTGTTTACCAAAGCAAAGCGCATAATTCGCTTGGTCGCTAACTGGAAGCTGCACGTATACGAAGTAGCGGTAATATTTATTCGCGCAAACAACTCGTAAAACTTATTCGCCTCGCGCTCCACTGAGAACAGTGCTTTGAGCTTGAAACTTTGAAGTTTCGAGTGAGACACATAGTTTTCAAATGGCTGCGGGAGACGTTATTTGTCGATCGATTATTACATACGGCACTCGAAACTGGCCTTTAGTAATCGCGTGTTCTCTCGCAATAAAATTCGCGATTCCATTTCGCAACGGGTGAAACTCTTGCGTGGCTTTAGACTGTTTCGAAGTGTCGTCGTCGTCGCTGCTCTGCCGTCGCTTCTCGCGAGGCACGACGTTACGACGACGCGACAATACCGCCTTCTCGCTGTCGTTACTCTGACTTTAGGCGCTCGTAGCCTTTGTCTCATACACGATCCGTCCCTTAACGGCACGTCTTACGGTACCATTAGCGAGTAAACTGTAAAAATTGTAACTTACGGGCATTGGCGGCGTAACGCGAGTTCGCAAGCCGCCATAGGTACCCAGGCGACACAGCCAAGAGAAACAGCCCTCATTTATTTTTATCTCCTTCCCGAGTTGAGTAAAGCAGAGTTGATGCGTTGACGATGTTTCTCGCAGCCGGGAGAAGTCAAGTTAATCTCGAGATTGGACATTGTCGTGGCAGCCACTCCTTCAGGGATTCATTTTTTTTTTTTCGAAAACTGTCCCATTTACCACAAGAAACCGCCATGATATTGCTGTATAGTTTAATCCAGATTCTGCCCTTAGCTACGAGGGGGGTATGAGCAGACCTCGTGAGATGAAAGGTACACCCTCTATACTACAGTACTTCCTTCAGATCTCTATATCAGCCGTTAGAGAATGGATATGCTGCGAGTCTATGTATTCCCGGTACATTGCCCACCGTAGATTTACCATTATAGATCAACTATGTTTGATAAATACATGTCAAACGTTGAAACGTTACCCATTCTCCTTCTTATTTGCTCTTACAATACTTTCCCTTGCGTCACATGCCGACTTACCGTAGAGAGCTCACGCTTTCGGAATAGTTCCAATCTAATCTCAGCGTAAAGCATCGAAGACGGAAATCCGATCGGCAAACAATGGAAGGCGGCGGTAAGAATGAAAAGTCTTACGTAGTAGAATGTAAGTTACGATCGATGAGAGGTCGGGCGCACTTGTAACCATAAATATGGTATTCTGCCAGCAGGGAGTTGTATATACATACCTATAGGTATATACGTATAAGCGTCTGAATATGTCCGTATATAGCAGGAAATAACGGGTGGTACATATCCGATGATTCCGATACTCTTTACATTACATCAAAACAGTAGCATATGGAACTCGATGAAAAATTTAGTGAAATTATTAAATTTTTAATCTGTCTCCAGTAAGTCGGCCATGTTGAAAAAACAAATTAGCACACAGATACAACTCGGCCCTTCAACCGTTGACTTTATTTTATGGCTCAATAAAAGTAGCTCAGGCATTTCCAAGCCGGCACCCTTTTCATCCAAATGTCTCACCCGTTACATTGATGCTCGGAATCGCAGTTGAATGTGGGTTCTTTTCAAGGCAGCGACCTTTTCTGCTCGCGGTACATTGAAGCGGCTCGCTATAGCCATCAACGGCGTAAGCGTAGATTCGCGTGAGACTAATAAACTGTTATAGAGCCCCGGCACACTCCATTTCACGGTGCCCGAGGTTGCTTCGCGGTTGGCGTTTCCTACGCGCATTTGTCTATCCGCATATATGAAAACACATAGAGGAAACCCTGGGATTTAGTTTGCGAACTCTATTGTGGGTGCCACCCCAACTATTTACTATGTACTATTTACCGACTATTTACTCCATTATATATCAACCTGCCATTCTCGGCGAAGGTGTACACCAGCAGGGCACAAAAGCGACCACTTATTCAGGCATGTTCGAATGCACTCGCCATTTCGATGCCCGATACCGAACATCGTTCTCCATGTGACGATCTCGACTCGGTATAGAACTTATCGGGTGTAACGATCTGGAGTTAAGAATACAGAAGAAACCAATGATTTCTCAGACAGGCAATTCTTATTCGAGTGTAATAAATTTCGATAAGATCGTATCGCTTGAAAGACGTATGATTATAATCTTCATTGATACACTTTCAGTTTAGATTTTACGATTTATGGGAAAATCATGTGTCGAGGGCGGTATTGGACTATTTTTGACATTATAGAGACGACTGTGTGCAAATATGAAAATTTACCATGATTCTCGTCACACTGCCATTTCCGATTGTTATTTATTCGCGTCTTCCATAGAGTAGCGTAAACTGTTGAAGCGGAACATCTCGTTTCTCTCAGTCGGTTGAGCAGTGTTAACGTTAGAGGCGGAAGATCGAAGAGCAAATAGACGGCAGCCTCCGGAGGTGTAGTTTTTATTCCCTTCCATTACCCACGACCTTTTGAATGTAGTAGGATCATTACACATTCATGAAGATTATATGCAGTTAAAGCACGTCCTACGTAGGAAATTGGACTGAGATTGTCCTTATCACCATAAATCACATAACTGATATTACCACCTTTATACCAGCGAGTGTGAACGTGATACATTTGGCCGCCCTTTAGAGAATTTCCGTGTATACGGTATCACTAAACATGACGATAAAGTGAATTTTTTTATATTTCTCTCCCATATCCATTGAAAATCATCAGTACGTAAAATTCGATAAGGAAATCACAAGAAGTTGGAATAAACGTTCAAAAGTATCAATTTCCTGAGTCTTCTCTTGGAATCTAACATAATTCACGATAGTTATGATAAATTACATAATAAGCGAGCAAATTCAGAACAACATAAGGGATTCATTATAAATTTATGAAGGTTCTCGAAGCGAATCTTAATCGAGTAAATAGTCTCGTTGTAACCAGTCGTTCGCGCGTTTCACCGAATAGATTTGAACGAAAGAAACAGGGGTACGCGAAAGGTAAAACCGGCGTTGAATTTTAGCGCGAAGAAAGAGGGAGTAAGAGAAATTAAAAAATACATGGATAAGTATATACATATATATATATTCGTTTCCGTTTGATCACGATGCTTTCATGTCTCGAAATTGAAATGTTGTTTGCAAGGTTAAATCGTTCTTTGAGGAATTTACTCTTTCGACGGGAAATAATAAATACCTGCTAGCAGTGTAAAATTATAAAGTGAAGCTCGGAACTTATCTTCGCCGTAAAGACTCGCGCGCCACCGGTTGAACGTACAAGACACCATAGGATTCCTTAGAAGCCCATGGCTATATGGAAGTGTACACAACACCCTACTTCTAGACAAAGATTTTTATTGTCGCAAGCTTCAACATCCCTTAAGTGGACTCTCTCACGGGAAATTGCAAACTGCACGCGTAATCGTCATTGTGCAAATTGCAGAACGCTCGTACCGTTTCATCGAGCGTGATTTATTCGCACTTAAGGCAACGTCGTTCATCTCTTCCTCATCCATGTTCTTCATGAACTCCTCATTCTTATCAAGAGATTCTTCACCTTTCGCAATCCCACATGTAGCAAATACTGTTTTTACATCGTTTCGCTAAGAAATATACAGCCTTTAATTTATGCTACTCATTACGGTGCGTCGATCTCCATTTGCTATGAAAATAAACGCGACGCGTCTATGCATGGCGAACCGTTCTCACAATTCATGCTTTAATTTAATTACGTTCGTCAACACGACGGCGAACACCCGTTATTTCCATGATCATTCACATCCCGGACGATATCGACCGAATTTATATGTGTACGTGGTACTGTGTATGCATGCGAGTATATGCTTGTATGCATTAGGCGTAGTGCTGCCAGAAGTCACGCAACCTTTGGTGCACAGCATCGCGGCAACATTCCATTAAATCCGTATGTCTCGGATTGAAATATACAGTATGGTTCACAGCGCGATAACGAGTAATATATTTGGTTGTATCAAATGTTCCAGGCTTCTTGAGTTTACGAGGTAACGAAAAATATAAGTATAATGGAGATTTCAAACAGTCGATTTTAGGAATTTTGTAAAACGTCTTTTTTTACCCGACTACGGAAGAAGGGTAACGTGGTTGAGCGTAATATTATATTTGTATGTAGAGAAGTCACGACTACGTATAGCGGATCATTCATAGGTGGTCTTGTCCGTATTGAATCTACAAAATATTTTTCATCAATGATAAAATAACATCATAACTGCAACGTACCTTAGGAAAACTTTGTGAACATGAAGGAAGAAAATATCATGGGAAAGTTCATATAAAAAAATATATTTTCTATCTTAAAATAAATTATAGTAACGTAGCATTACAACTAAAAGTGAAACATTGAAAGAATATAATACTCCTATCTGGTTTAAGTATTAACAGTTCTAAAATAACCGGCTAGACTAGAAGTTCGTTATCAAGGTAAGTAAATCATAATGATAATTCCATCGTACGACAGAATTACCACCTGGATGAAAAGACAGTTTTTGTAGAATGTAACAGATGCTCGAGTGCCGTCACTTTTGTCTCTTCGCATTTCTATTTAAACTATAGTCGCTCTAACGCCTTTAGAAGCGTGTAAATGAGGATGATGGATCGTGCGGAATCAACGTAACGTCACGACCTCATTCATCATAAACAAAGTATACTCTTACGAGAGCTCGTTATGCGTTTGCGTTAGAAAAACACACATTCAATGCGTGACCACACAAGACCTCCTTTGAAACGTTCATTAACAAGTGCTACTGGCAATGAGACAGCACACCATGCCTGAGTCTACTCTAATGCACGAAACATCTATGTACAACAAAATAAAGATGCTTACGCAATTCGACAACAGGCTGATCTCATCGTAAGAAATATCATCGCCATAAGAGATGCACGACTCTCGTAAAAGTTCTTTATGGCGTATGAAATTTTTCACGAAAAACTCGAGAATGATAATTAATGTTCATAAATATTGTCTACCAGGACATTTATACTACACCACTTTTCTTCTCTTGATCAATATTTTTTGACTTCTTCGTAAAGGCCTCCTCGATTTCTTGAAGAGTCTTGTCCTTTGTTTCCGGTAAGTAGAAATACAGGAAGATGGTACCGAATAGTGCTATTGTACCATATACTGAGAAGGTTCCTTGAGCGAGAAGATTCTCGAACATGGCCGGTCCAGTTTTAACCACCACGAAGAAACACATGAATGCGAAACCAGAACTTAGACCAGAGCCAAGTCCTCTGACCGATGCGGAGAACAATTCTCCACAGAGTAACCAGGGTAGTGGTACCAAGCCAACAGATACGACACAGGTATAGACAATTAGTAATACAACAGGCAAGTAGGGTTTACCAAAATCCAAGAAAAGACAGACGCTAAGCGCGAGAAGTGATAACGACGATCCTAAACCGGAAACAAGAGCAAGTATTCTTCTACCATAATTTCTGGTGAGCCAACAAGCAACGACGCTAAAGACTACACGTATAAAATCAAGAATGAGAGTGGCTGAATAGGCATTTTCGGGACCGGCAACATCCTTGAGCATTTGGACGCAATAGAAAGCAACAGCATTAACGCCAGAAAACTGAGTCGTGAGAAAGAAGACATTGAGGATGATCAGAGGCCTAAGAAACGTGGCGGATGTAATGACTTTCCTCCAATTGGATTTCTCATCAGTCTTGACCTTCTGATCCACACTTGGACCATAGATCTTCTTATTCTTGAGCGACTCGAATTCATCCATCGCGTGTTCACCACGAAGATAGATCCAAGCTGTCTCAGCTTGACGAGGCTTGTTTTTCCCCAGGAGCCAGGTAGGACTCTCCTTGGAGAAGATGCAGAACATGAAGCAGAAGACTGGAAAAATGCCGCATAGGAAAGCCGTCAGCCTCCAATGGAGCCACGTACCCAGCATGTGAGAGATCAGAACACCAATCGCAATAGCTAAACTGATGCCGGCCAACAAGATACCACGAAGATGAGGGTGACTCGTTTCCGCGACGTAAACCGGACCCAGCGGACCGTGGAGACCGACGCAAAGGCCACAAAGTAGTCTCCCGATGATGAGCCAAGTCATGTTCGTTGCCAGTCCCACGATGATCCAACCGGCCAGGAAGATCGGACTTGTAATCAAGTGGGAGACCTTTCTTCCAAACCTTTCCATGAGGATTCCAGAGATCCAGCAACCTGGAGCCATCGTCAGGGCAGCAGCGGCTGCGATCCAGGATTCCTGCTCCGTAGACTCCACGACGATGTCCTGAACGCTGTGCAAGGTGTCGTCGGAGATGCTCATGTTGTAGCTGTCGTGAGGTTGAAGTTGAGGAAGAAGTATAGCACTGTAGCCTGAAGTCATGCCTGCTGCTATGGTGCCCATGATTGGTCCAAGTGCGGTCACCGACTGCCTCAGATACAACTTCAGCTCACTCCTCTCCTGTACCTTCTTTGCTGGCACGTCATCATTGTTCACTGCATTCCCCATCAGTGCCATGCTTTCTGGATTGTCTGAAGGTAAATTTGCGCTAGTCACTAGATCAGCCACATTGACATTCGCCATTGTCACACAGCTGTATAACGCCACAGCGCTTCAACACCGTTAACAGGACAACTACGCGAAGAATTCTGTAAGTTTGAGAGAAAGTACAGTGGTAGAGTGAAATCTAGAAAATGTTAACGTTATGAATGCCCCGTTTTTCTCTTTCAAACTAATCGCAACGCAACGAACAAAAAAACTGTACCGATCTCTCTATTACAGAAACAGTCATTTGAAATCGCAAAAAGAAGAAGACACCGTATATAATTTCGTTGTATTTCTGAACGAGTGACTGTCCTCGTCTGTCTATCTTTATCAATAATAAAAGTATCGTCTATATAGGTATACCTTGCAACTGACAATCGATTATATCGACTTGAAACGATTTCAAGAATCCTCTCCTCTCAAGTACCAAGATACGTCTTTATGCGTAGGATAAAAAAACTACGTAGAACGTCGTCAGAATGCTGTTAAAGTGTCTTTGCTGCTACATCTTTGAGAACTCTCTCTTTTAGCTGACGACCAAGTAAGTGCCCCCCCACGAATATTGAATCCCCACTCGTTTTGGCGCCATGGGAGATCTGCAGCGAGCGAGATTAATCGGTGAAAATATGATCGGTTGCAAATTACTCCGACATCTCGCCATACTGATAACAGAAATCACGGGACGCATCTGTATCGTCACAGACTACGACGACAATTTTGCCGTCTATTGTATAATAAATTAATCTCAATACTTGCTGTCACCGCGTTGTACGTTACAGAAGCCATAAATATCTATGGAGACTTTCGCGTGCGAAATCCATTCCCTTGCCACGGCATGTATCTACACGCGGTACTCAAGTCCGACCTGTAAATTTTAGTTCCCCCCGCGAAGACGTAAATATGTCAGTTATTGCTAATCTATCAAATACATCAACAGACTCGAATGTTCGTCGCCACTATTTAGTTTTCGCACATTCCTCACGCTACTGCGGTTACCTTCTTACAATTAAGCGTTTCACATGTGTCCCGTGAGATCGTGTACTGTTTTCCTAATACTGTCGTATTTTTCAATCGACTTCTTTCACTAGAAAAGCAATCGAATGCGATTTTTGATCGTTTGAAACGGAAGAGACACAAGGTTTATTTAACAAAGGCTTACCGACCGGTTGATATTGTCAGGCAAATTAAAACGTTACAGATTTATATCACACGTAACATTACTATTCAACGGTATAAATTTTATTTAAAGAAAAAATGACCCGTGAAAACGATTTCTTTCTTGTACTTTTACAAGATAAATGACAGGCAATCTAACAGCACGCTTCTACCACGATTAAAAGCTTGTTCTATACTGATAACGCTCAGTGAGAGTATAACCAGACTGCCAGTCATTACCAAACAACTAGCACACTAGCATTGTCGTGGGCAGAGACGTCACTGTGAGATTCTAAAGGTCAAATGTCAATCCGTTGATGTACAAAACAGAATTGGTCTTCATTTCAGGGCATAGAAAAAGATGGAAGATTAATTGTATATATATACACTGTAATCATGATCATTTGGTCTCTGACAGGTAGATACCAGGGATATATGTTCATCCATCTTGGAATTTATAGATTAGGTAGATAAGAGGAAATAAAGGTTTTAATAATAAAAAATACCAGGTAATTTTCATCATTTCACTTTTCTCAAAAAAAAAGAACGTAAATGCAGCATGTATTGACGAATATTTCCAAGCTAATATTTTAATTTAATTTTTTTGACAAATTGATTATGACACAATGCATCTTTGTTCTTGTTAGGTTAGGCTTATCGTACAAGACCGCAATGCTTATCCTGCATATATAATAACGCTGCCACTTCCTTCCGTTCAGATATACGAGAACAGATGAGTTCGTTTACCCGATAAAGAAAAACAATTTCAGTATTGGTACATATTCGTGTTGTAATAAATATTGCAAATATAAATATAGATAACAGGTACACCACAAAGTACTACCAATAAAAAGATATGTGTAAACGTTGCTTAAAATTTCATCGAAGTTGTCACTACTGCCGCTGCTGCTGTCTCAGGCGAAAATTTGTTATAATTCTTTCAGACGTTCCTGATAATTTTTTTCACGCCACACTGGAGATAAGGTTATCAACGAACAAATACCCCCTGCGAAGTGTTGCTTAACCAATGATACATGCAGAAAATACATAGTTAAACATATATCGAACAATCAGTATTACTTTATATAAATAACACAAAACGCATATGTAGAAATTATCTAACCACTGCCCGGAAATTTGACATTGCTAAATGTCATATGATAAAACATTTTTTACACGTCGCTTCAACGAAGTAATTTATGTCATCACTATATGTATTTAATTTAATAATAAAAGTAAGCATATGGATTTTCAAAGATATAATCGAACGTGCCGTTACGTAACGAACTTTTTTAACTAATTATTGATTAAAGAAAAACATCATTTTTATATACACGTATGAGTTATACTTGACGTAAGAAACAAATGGAAAAATTATTTCCAGTTATATTAGAATATATACAATTTCTTTGCTGACTTCTCGACTTTTCTCGTCTTTAAAAGAATTCTACACAAGAGATCTTGCACGCGTATACTGCAAGACAAGCTTCAAGACTAGCGAATTTCCTTTCGTATTTATACATTTCGTTAAGAGTCGACAAGGACGGAAAGGTTCAAAGTTGAGGGCTCCTACGCGTAACCTTAATCCGTTGCCTTCTGTAGGACGCGAGTTCATCAAGAGGAAGCAAAGAACTTGAAATTCTCGTAAGCTTGGCAATCGCGCAAGCCGAGAAAGATCAAGGAATCAACTCGGTAAACAGGTCGTTCAGTAAACTCCTCAATTCCATTACAATCTTTACTTTGATGTACAGTAAATATCCAGCTGAATATATGTAATATATGTTATATAGGTATACGAATGGGTGACATTTGCCATCACCTATCATCTAGACCATGAACCACTCGCGATCTTAATGCAAATGATATTCTTATAATTCATCAACAGACTCGGTATACTCTCGCGCCAAATACGTTGCTATGTACTGAAGAATTTTTCCAAACAGAAAATTTAATACGCGTGTCAAGGAGTATCGTTGCCGTAAGAAACAGCAAAACGTCTAGAAGTTTCTATCAGTTCGACCGAGATCTGGGATAAAAAGAGACCATTGAATTATAAAGGCGATTTTTCGAAATTTTTTATCGATCATTTTTTAGTAACCCAACGACGCCAACGATGGTTAAAGCGCGCATCTAGTAAACAGGAGATCGAGGGTTCGAAGCCCTCCGTGACCTTCGAAAGGGGTTTGCTTGGTTACAACCCTCTGAAATATTTATTACCATTTTTATATAATTAATATAGACACTGTAGATGAATATAATATACAATATGTCCAAAATGTCAGAGTTACCCACGTTATACAGTATAAGATTGAAGTCTGATTTCAATTTGGCATTATTCTGAAGTTGCCAGACACACAGAAACCATTCTCCGTCACAGGTTTTTCCACAGTGAGATTATTTGTTCTCGTCAGATTTTTCGCCGTCTCTCAATATTTTCCGGGCGATATTCATGCCCCCTGTTGGAATACGCACCGAGGGAAAGATTGATATGACATGACTAAAAAGAAAACATCTGAGCGACGAGGGTTGGCACGGTTCTTTAAGGAATCGCGAAAAGCATGGGAATTGCTAGAAGGAAAGTTTCTTCTCGAATAGGGTGAGAAAATCCTCAACGAACTCCTAAACAAATCTTGGGTACGATTGTGAGGCTTTGATGAAGCCGATGTGAAAGAGGGAAAACCTTTTCAACGTCCCTAAAGTTGAGGGTGACTTCGATGATACGAGCGTCGGTGAGAGTTGATGCATAACGTAACATACGTTTTATAAAGGGACAACCAATCTTAATGGTACGCATGAGGTCGAAGTCTCAGTATGGAATAACTGCAGTCTCCAGCGTAAAAGTAAACTCAAAAAAATTATTACATCCTGGTACACTGACAGTGAGGAGATACGTGAGTAAAGGTAGTCACGTACCTAATGGCACGAATGATTTGATTTTCTTTTCGTTTCTTCGTATGTGTACGAAATTACGCACGACCCCCTCTCTATTTGCGCAGCGCTTGTATAATTTAGAATCCATATATCAACGTTATACCCTGCAGAGCGTGCTCTTCAACTTGTTGCCGACTGTCGTGATTTTTATTGGTCTATCCCCGTTGAGTTAGCAGTACCACTCGAGCTACGAAACTACAAGCAGGTCTGTACGTTAGTATAGTAACTGTAATATTAAAAAGGGCTTAGGTGAATATAGGGTCGCTTTAAATCTTATTGGCATTTTTTTCTGTTAGACCTTCATAATCAGAAAATTCTAGACTCCCGATATCATCCAATAAGCTAAATGGAAAATTATTGCTTTATGAGCCAAGGACCTTGGGTCAGGACAATTTACTGGCATCATTGAAATCATAGACGGTAAACGAAAGAAATATTCTCTCAGATCGAAAAAAAAGGGATCGCTAGATTGAGAGGATGAAAATACGTGGGTTTACATAGATATATGCAAAGTCAATAGTGGATTGAAATTTAGAGTGGAAAAAGAGAGGGGAAATAGGTATATCTCCCCTCTGTTCAGAATTTATCGACGATTGACTTTCTATAATCCAGCATCCTCTCCCTGGAGTATAATAATAGAACTGGATCTGATCTTTTATTTGTACAGAAAAGGAAATGATATTATAATAAGGATAAGGTTATAGTACTGTCACGAGTTCACGTATTGTCATTAATTATACCTCGATGTTTCTATTGCCAGTAGTAAACGTCAGATTAAAACAACTTGTTTTACTGCGTGTGCGCAAACCCACTGCGCATGATAACTATATCGATACTGCATCATATAAATTGTCCTGGATGGCAGCCCGTAACGACTTCTAAAGCATTTCTCAGTGACTTAATAATATTCGTACTTGATATATCATTCCTGGGTGTCACTTCAAACCAGTTCATTAAGAAGTAGCATTCAGTGCATTTGCATGATACTAATGTGATGGAAAAGGTATCGGGTGGTTTAGCTGTTAACATTACAAAGGGCACTGTCATGATTAGCATATGAGGAGCAAAAAATTATCCTGTCGATCCTGCCAGGATTCGAACCTGGAATCTTCTGATCCGTAGTCAGACGCGTTATCCGTTGCGCCACAGGACCCCTGTTACAAATTTAAACTCTCCCGGTCTTCCCACGGGCTAAGTTGGAGTACTAAATTGAGACACTCATCTTGCGTAACTGTACCGAGTTAGACGTTCAAAATGGGAAATTCATGTAGGCGTCAATCCTGAGTTTCTTGGTAATAGCATACAGGATGCGAGTCACTGAAGCCACGTTTGATAACAAGAGTTTCAGATCTACTGAGCTGATATGGACATTGATAAGTAATATATAGAAATATGATTTACGTAACGTGTAGGAATGTATATGTTCCTCGAGCATTGCTGATAATCGCATACCGTTAATCCGGTATGGTCTAGTGGTTAGGATATCACAAAACCTCAACCAAGTAAATAGTTTATTATAAATAGTGTAATTAGTGTAAATAGTAGTGTAAATAATGTAAATAGCTCGCAGCAAAATAAAACATTAATAAATAGCCAGTTTATGTTTTCTTGGCTGTGGATAAACAATGTAAAGAAAATTGTTCGACAGAATAGTAACCATAAAAAAGAAAAAAACGACCTAAAGAGTAGAATAGATAGTACGTACGAAATAATAGAATAGACGTATAGAGCCTAACGGGGCCATAGCGACTTACAAAAGTATATTGAAAATTAATTTTACATTGTTTTCTAGTTTAAAAAAGAAAAATATAAACTTCTAGCAACAATAAACGTTTCTATAAAAAAAAAAGTGGCTAGAATATCTGGCTTTCATCCAGGAGGCTTGAGTTCGATTCCCCGTACCGAAAAATGTTTGGCTTTCGAAACAGGCTTTCTAAAATTTTGCTTTAGTTATATTAATGATTGTATAGTGCACTAGATTGGCAGGAGTAGCATAGTTAATTCCAGAAGAGAAGAAATAGGGTAATGTCGATCAACAAAGAATCAGCAAACGTAGACTATCTATTCTAATTAGTAACTAGCACGATAAGCTGGACGAAACTTTTTTCGCAATTTGACAAATACTCAGATAGTCCTTCGGCTGGTACTGGTAATATGCACGAAGAGACTAGTGTAGACGAACTGGCAAAGAAATGAGCATTATCGATCGAAAAAAGTTAGTCTATTAGAGGCCAGATGAAGCCGTTGGAAAAGTTAGAAAGACTCGAGAATATCTGCGCGACGATTTCAACTCTTCAGACATCCCCTTCACTTTTTAAGACGAAAATTTCCTTTCCGCCACTTCGTAACCACGGAATTCAGAAAACCTCCAGGTATTACCGTGCGACGAGCAACTCATTCCCTTACAAGTTATTAACCCGGGATGATGAACGAGAAGAACGTAAATCCGAACAGTAGAAATAAGCCAAGAATTCTTCAAGTGTCAATATGTATAAAGGTTGGAACAAAATTGGCACTGCAGACTATCAAAGTATACACTAACATTCCTTCATAAAAGCTCATACTCATCAGTCGAAAACTATATAACTTAATTGCTATTCCAAAGGGTTCTACTTAGCTTGATTTTAATCTAGATGAGTATGCTACAAAGCTAAACGGCACAGGTATCCTCATGGAAATTTATCCGCTCTCACCCGACAACGCTGCTTATCCGACCACAAGCAGAGAACCATGAAGTTTAAAAACCTTAACTACCACCCATCAACCTACGTACCACCCTCTCCGAATTCAGGGTTGACCTCAGACTGAAAACCACTCCTTCCCGTAGAAAATATCACCATCGACCGCTCAGCGCGCCATAAACTGTTAAGGTGTTCCAGGTGTCCGCTACGACCTTATATAAAAGTCAGGCAAGTTTTCTTCGTTTGCCGAAGCAACGGTAATTTACTCTACAAGAGATTCGTATACATACAAGAAGGAAGCTATGCAAAAGAGTCGTGGTATTTGAAAAATTTTTTAATTATCCCAGGTATTAAAGAATAAAATCTCTAGTTAAATCTTTCATAGTAAATGTCATCTCCGGAGGGAATCCGATGTCTATCCTCGAAGTAAATTCAATCACCATCAACGACGTACATAGGAAATTGGGATTCGCATTCGCTCTTCAGGGAATAGAGATTTCTAAGAGTTCAATGGAGTCGAACAGCGAAAGGATATGTGCATAGGATAGACGTCGTTGCAGCTATTCTATATAACTATTGAACATCAACCGTACGACTATAATTTCCGGCAGCTTCCACAGCGATTCGTTCGGGTTTTAGTCTGTAAATTATCCTATATAGGTAATGCCATTATCCGCGGATGCATACCGGTTGGAACAAAAGGGGCTAGGATAAACGAGCAGCCCTCACGCCATCGAGATAGAACTAGGAGACGCCCTGTGCCCTACGACGCCCAGCACTACTTCCAAGAAAATTGCTCTGGCTAGATCAGACAACCTAAGCTGAGGCGCCACCATCTGGAAAGTAAGCTATATGACTTCTCTTCTGGCATAAACGTTGCGTTTCAATTGCTGCTCAACAAATTGAAACTTACTTGCTGGAGAAAATAGTGTGTTGATACCTTGAGTGAAGTCTCGCAGTTACCAAGGGAAATCTACATAAGTATATGAGTTGTCGGACTGCCGTTTAAAATCCTCCTCGGCTTACCTGGAACATGAAAAATGTATCATGAGAATTATGTTACGCGAGATATAATATATATTTGGAATATTATTTATGTGAAAGAAAGTTAGACTAAATACTCGGCGGGGGGTCGAACCCAGATCTCCTGCATGACAGATTTGGTATATTGATTTTTTTTTAAACGTATTTATTCGTGACAAAAACAAATAAGTAAATACAAAAGTATATGTAAACGGAATATTTTTGAAAAAGTGATATATGCTATCAAGAAATAACCGTACAGTACGGTATCTTTATCCTACCAAGTCGTGCAAGAATTCAAAATATGTAGCCCAAGGCTTGAAGGAATAACAAACATAAGCCGTGTTATTTATCACAATTTGCAATATTACCACCTTGTGCTATGATCCAGATGCAAGAAAAAAAGACAGAGACAACTAAGCAATTCTCTCTACACCAATCAGCAACGAATCATGCTACCTGGGTGGTACTCATATCCGAATGCAATTTTCCTCAAATCGTACGTATTCCGAAGAAAACAAGACCTAAGTACAGTTTAATGTAATAACGCAATGGCATATTATTGCGAAAAGAAACAATTTAGACATCCCTTTTCAGAATTTAATCATTTCATATGATATACCACACAGCAAGGAGCAATCAAAATATCACGATAAGACATCCAAGATTGATTATACGGATAGAGCAGTTGGCGCCAGAAAGGTCGCCAAATGCGCAATACGCAACCATTTTGGGAGCAATCATAAGTATAAGTATATACACTGCATTTCTACCTACCTACCAATAATAATTATTGCAAAAGGTAATCAAAATTCTGCAAGGTAAAATTTACTAGTAAAACTCAAAGGGCAGATCGGCAGGGAATCTATCGAAGCCATCACCATAGGCTGAATGTGAAGAATTAAGGTGGGTATACCTGGGGCGCCAGATCCCTTTTCCCCCTGCGCGTTACTTTTGCTCTCGTATACACTACCGCCTTCATTCTCCCTGGACATCCTCCGATGGCGTAATATAGCAATTTTTCAGGGGGATCGCGTGCTTCGGCAGCGTAATTCAAAAACGGAAAATATCACGTGATCCTAAATCTACAGCTGATTACGGTTTATTACGGGTAAACACGCGTGCGCGGTGGCTCGCTGTAGCAAAAAAGTACGTACGAGCGACATGACTCCTTCGAATTTTTCCATAGAATGGGTGCACGTGTCAGCAGATATTAAACATATAAATATAAACATATAGCATATGTAAACCGCGTATGTTTACTGCAAAGTTACACTTACGTCGTTAAACCTGTTGTTAACATAGATCTGCGTCCATAGAATCAAACACGTAGGTGGAAGTTGGAAAATCTACAAAATAACTTGGAAATTGGATTACTCGAACTTTCCAGAAGTCTCGGGTCCAGCTTTACCGTTTAAGTTTAAACAAAAATTTTATTCAACTCTACGATTTAACGCTTATGATTGGTTAGCTCCAGCAGCATAAACCAATCTGGAATGAGCTTAGGCAAGCTCGGACTTAAGCGGTAAAATAGGGTTTCAAAGGACATTTGTTGACTACCAGTATATGCCAAATCCTGTCCATATAAAAAATGCCTATCGTTTATAAATAAACAAAAATATCCTCGTCCCCTATGGGGAATTGAACCCTGGCGTTTCATATGACTAGGCGGACTACAATCCCGTTATATAGTACCCAAGAATTGACTTTTCCATCCCTCTGATAAGTTCGTGAATATATTTGCTGTTTAATATTGAAATACTTGTAATTGTTATCGGAGATAAATTTGCAGAGGGGTCACATACGAGTAACATCGATCGATATTCTGGTAGGCGGACGTCAAAAACAATATACAACACCTGCGTAATCATTCCATTATGCAACGTATATCTATTTCAATGATGTCAATCTGTATGACACCATATCGATCTACGTTTCAGGAACAACATCCGATTTATATATCACAGCGGCATGAGCGTTAGTTAATTACGTAAAATTTATCGTCGAACGTATACGATTACGTCTATTTGATATGCGGCAACACTCAAAACTCATACATCACACCTAATTGTTGAATATGGAACAGTACGGCTACTATCCACCTTGCATATTTACCTCACAATTATTCCCTTAATTATCGTCAACGTACATAGAAAGCACCGGACACAAAATTCTCTATTTACTCGCCGGTACTATCAGCCCTCGAATTTACCCTGTAATTTTTTCATTCATTTTTCAAGGAAACCGTCAATGCCGCCACCTCTACCGTTCTTCGTTACAATATGAATTACGTTGAAAATTGAAAGTCTACAAACGTCACGAGTTAGCAAAACATGCCCGAAGCAAGCGACAATACACCGTCCATCCTCCCACATCGTTGCGCTCAGAAGAGGTTTGTGTCCATGCATCATTCCTAATGAAAAGGGCGTTTTGTTAGTTCAGTGTCCATGGCGCTACGACTACGTTGTAAATATTCTGGACCAGGGTCCAGAACCCGCCCACAATACTGCAAGCGTTTGTATGCGTCCTAGCAGTAGTACAGATACTTGGTACTTAGGTTGAAATGCGTACAAGTAGTGCGTCGAGACGTAAGAAATGCCCAATGATGCCAGTTAGACGAGAAACAAGGCAGTTCTGCTTGTCATGGCGGATTTCAAGTAGAAAAAGTTCTACGGTCTGTGGTTTAATCGAACGGCCATTCAACTGAACGATAAGTGCACTGGGTCTTGCGGTCATTTTCTTTGCCAGGGACGATATAATTTCTCAGACGTCGTCGGCCTACACTTATGTTAGGACGAGGTATGGCGAGGGTACGTAGAACAACGAGTTCGGCCGTTCACCAAAGGGTAAGAAAGGATCTCTCGTCTTCGTGTCACCGCACCCAATAACACGGGGATAATCACGATTTAATGGCTCAATAACGTCTGCCACTGCGCCTTACCACGGTCTTCGAAACAATTTATCGGTCCCGCCAGTCAATAAATTCACCTTTTGAGTTGTATACGAGCCTAAACTGGTCCCACTGCTGGTTTAGTACCTTGCGATAAACCTACTGAATTCCAAGGGAGAAACTGCATGTATAAACAATAAGGACACAGGTAAGATGTATTAAAATCACAAGTAGTTACCTAATGAGTAATCGGTAGAATTCCCGCACAGTGCCTACAGCAGATACTTGAATACGATTAGAACTTGTACGTGCTACAGAAATTGTCCACGTAAAGGTTAGTTACATTGTAACACAATGGTATACTGTAATAAAAAATATATATAATTTTCAACAAAATTCTCATTTTACGCTAATAATTTGTAACAGTATATTCGATCGTATGATATAAAATTAGACAAAATGATGAAATCAAAAAGTGATTTCCGCCATGAAACACAAAGCGATACAATGTAAAGAAAAATACAAAAATACTTAATTGGAGGAAGATTATTTCACTGGAGTAGATTAAACATTGAAATAAAGAATGTAAGTATGTAATTTGCTGTTAATAAGACCGACAACATTGATGCCCCATAAAAACTTCAATGGATACGTTCCAAAATTCACTGCTAGTACAGCGGACAACGCCGTGTTTTCAATGCTGGCAGTGAATTCGGAATACGAGACGAATTTCAAAACTTCTAATCTAATTGCACCATTTCGTAGATATCTTACTGTAAAACGATTTTACAAAATCATCACGATGATCTGCGAACACGAAAAATCCTCCCAATTTTCTCAAAACGCACGATGTTCCCGTAATAATAAAGATACTTGTTCAAAAACAATAAAAATCGTTAATCGAGCATGTCAAGTAAAGAGAAAACATTAAATTCGCAAAGGATATGAGAATATGTTAACAAAATATCAATTAATAAAAAAGCAAACGTTCCCTCTGGACGAACTCACCCCGGTTCTCAAGCTATTGTATATTCTTTCCATTTAGCTGGTGTTGGCTTCTCCAAATAACTGTGTGCCACGTGCCAAGGCATTGTTCGCTATTCATACTTTTTCTTCTTTAACCAAAAGAAAAGGAACACAAGACACTTTAGGGCACACTGACTGCGCTTACATTAGCGTTAACTATATCGCAAGTAATGCACTAGTCGCACATACTCGCCTAACGCGTCTTAAAATTCGCCACTAGCGCCCCATTGGTAGCGGCGTGTCAGCGATCTATCCATCCTGCGGCTGAGTCGCTAACCAGGACAACTTCCTATAGATGGACTCCGAATCGTCAGGATCACCGTTGGCCGCGTAACGACGCTCTATCTTAAACCACCGCCCGTGGTTCTCAAGTAGTGCCGGAGCGCTGAAATCGCATCCACCCCCCGCTATTGGCACGATAGATAGGATTTCTATCCCCTCATTGTACGTTTCTAAGATGGCTTCACGGACCCCCAAGATTTTTTAGTGACATCTCATGTCAGGTATTACTCCTCGTTATCAACCTCCGAGACTCCCGCATGGAAAATAATGGTGATACGTCCTGAGGAATGATACTTCGATCGGAATGTTAATCATCTTTCGATGCATTCTGCCATTGCTGGATGACGCACGGCGTCTCTTTGTCCGCTGGTAAGTGTAATATGTCTCGGAGATCGGGAAGAAAAGTGAAAGGATTAGATAGAATTAGTAATTAGTTTTCAGTGTCGTAATGTATTACTAGTGTGTATCGTGAATTGTGTCTAATCACTATAGCCTACGTTTTGAAATTCGCTGTAGGCGTCCAAGGAATCCTCATGCTTCTCTGCTTATACAAATACATTCGGTCGAAATACAAGATGCTCGCAGCATTGTTAGCTCATTTGAGAGCGTAGCTTAAATTAATTTAGCATAGCTTTCAAGTGGATTAAATTGAGTTGTAGAGCTTATCGAATTATAGTAAATTTAGATTATCGTAACTACAATCTTATACCTTTTCTTCTGACCAAATATAAAAATAGACGAACAAAAGTTTCAAGAACCTAACACGTAAGTAGCACCATATGTAACAAAATCGTACATGCCCGCGAGCATCTATCACCAGGCGGTCTTATAATTCAGTTACTTCAGATAGCTTTTTTTATAAAGGTTGCAATAATTAAGTATGAAAGTGACACGTTGCAAATTACAAATAAATGTCTGAAAATGTATGTCCTCGACTGTCACGTGGGATACAGAGATTCGATTCCCTGCTTGGAAGAATTTTTTATTTGCTAAATTTTTTATTGCGTCCTCGACGATAAACCAGATTTTTCAAATAAAAAGCTTTCGCGGAAACAGGTCGTTAGATAATTCTCCACAGTTCAATGGAGAGTAAAACGTTGTAAGCGCAGCCATCAACGTCAGCGTCATTATAGTCGTGGTTATAGACTATTGGAAGCCATAATGCTTCTTTTTTCTTTCAAACTCCTTTGCTTTTTGCCATATATACTGCTTGTATTCGACTTTGATTACGATTCGCCTCTGGCGCGTTTATTCGCTCGTTAGTAAGTCACTGCAAGACAATTGGTCTGTGCATGTATTACAATTTTGTCAGATTGATTAATGATTTTCAAAGTACAGATATCTAATACCGGTTTAGTAAAAAGTAAAATATAAAAGATGACTGACTAGAAATATATCATTTGAAACTATTGCAAATGAAGTAGATCGTTAAAAATTCCGATCGATTCAATAAATACCGTTGAAAAATTATTAATCCCGTAGAAAAATGATGCTGGGAATACTAATGAATTTTATCAAATTATAGAATAACCGGTATCATTCATCATTGGCGAGGGAATGAAATACGATACTGATTTCTTTATTGGATCTATTGCTGCTATTGTTGCCACGAGTTTGTTACTGTAACGGTTATAAAGAGAATTTTATAACGAAATCATCATAGCTATGAATAATAACATTGAACGAACGGCCATTGTGTGAATACCGTAAGCCTAATATTTCTAGTAATTCGAACCGGCAGTTACGAACGTTACTGACAGCGATGACGAATGTACCAATAGTTTGGCGTGCTGAAATTATTGATGAATGGGTATACAAAGCCGCAGTAGTCCTACCACCCGTCGATATTAGATTAGATAGACCAGTGAATGACGCAATCATGACCGTATTGTACAATCTTACAGGACGTACATCAATGAATTAAATGTCACATAATTCCTCATCACGAGCCGCAGTTTCACCGTGAAATATCTTATAGATACATTTTAAATGTCCTATATTCTCTCGGTTCATATTGACTCGTCACAAGCTCGTTACGTATACAAATCCTGATACATCTTTTACATCGTAAAATGGATTCGAATATTTCAAAGTTAATGACCCATACCAAATTTCCCTAAATATAAATTAACGATATATAGATTAAGAGAATGCACTCGTCATCGGGATAGAAAATTTTACGCTAGGAATTGTAAAACTCGTAACTGACATAATTTATTTTGACATAATAACGCGAGACGTGGGCGTAAGCTCAGCCATCAAAGCGGCAAACCTTCGGCAGTCGTCAACGGGTGTGACCGCGAATTCTCATGGGAAACGCCAGCGATGATTTATCATGCGTGAGTCGTGCGTCCACGTACGTCGTGGATATAGGAACAATATTCATCTGAAACTATATATGCGTAAGCACGTACGATGTGTGGGATAGACCTTACACGCATACGGTACGTACCATTTTGTTTGTTACTTACACTCAAAGCAGCGACACAGCGATATTAGGCGCGCCGCTGCAGATAATATCCTGCGGATCGCTCAGTCGCCATAAATAATAATGAAGGTTTTTATTGGCAATAATATTTTACATACGATCGGCCGGTGGGCCGTATGCTTGGGCCCCGGAACGACCGGGCCCCGAACCCTCGAAGTGACTCTGCGGGAAGCTGAAAGGTAGGACTGCCAAGGTCTTTTCAAATTCCCGACAATAAAGCCAAGAGAAAAATATTGTCAATGCCCAAGGCCATGTAGTTTGTTCTTTTTTTCCTGTCATTTTTTTTCTCATCTTACTCATCTTATTCAAGTCTGTATTACTTTTTTTTACAG
The DNA here is from genome assembly GCA_030142225.1 of Pachycephus smyrnensis. NCBI lineage: Eukaryota > Metazoa > Arthropoda > Insecta > Hymenoptera > Cephidae > Pachycephus > Pachycephus smyrnensis. The sequence continues at coordinate 21,648 of JARQST010000582.1, forward strand.
ATTCCAAAAGATACGAAAGAGAAAGCATTTTGGGGAACGCGAAGGCCACTGATTTTGAATGTTCTGTAAACTCGATATAAACTTGGACTGCCTCCTCTGCGTAGCAGAAATGTTGATCGAATACTTTGAAGATTATTTCATTCTTCGAGGCCCTGTTGGTAAGTAATTTTGTTTTTGTATTTTGATGAACGAAAACATTTGTATGATCCTCCAGAATATTATAAGAGAAGGATGCCGTGGCAATGATTCCTGTGAACTTTCACTAAGAACTTCTTTTGTTCATAGGATATACTTATATTCTGCTTCTGAAGCTTTTTGACGTTGTGAGGGCGTAGTTACAGCCAAGATGAAACCATTCGTATGATTCACTGGTATGACTCACTTTGCTTCTCTGAAGAGGAAGAGAAATTGCTGAAAAGCTATCACGCTACCCTATTCAAGGGCTAAAAAAAAGTATCAAATTATTCTACGACATGTTGTTAGGGGACGGGAATGTAATTGCTGCATGCGTATCAGTTTTCAAATTAAGTTGAAGCAAAAGGTGTGCGTTACCTTAAGCATAAATGAATTCTCTGCTAAGCAAAAATGGTCCCGAATATTGTCTAGCTAATGTTGAGGAAGTCCTTACGCATGAATCAAACTTACTTTTACCCCATGGAAAGACAAAAAAGCTTTACAGTAAACACAAATACAAATCCTTAAATCGTCTACAATATTTATTCAATAGCACGTTGGCATACTTGAGTACAAGAGTATCTTTTTAACGTAGCTTAGCGCGTTTACACTAACTCCACGGGCTCTAGAAAGTCTTAAAGACGCAGTCTCTCAAAAGTCCTCTTCAAATACACGCGAGTAAATATAACAGCCGGGTACAGAAACTAAGAGCCGCGTAAGCTTTAATAAAACAAAAAAAAAGAGAACAAGAAGAAAGGAGAAAATAGTTAAAAATGCAAAAAATTTTACTGAATATTTGTAAGGGTATTGATTAAAAAATGGGGAGAGAGAAAAACAAAAAAAGGATCGCAAAAAAAATCGCGTGTGTGGGAGAAATCGTGTCACGACTATATCAGCAAGCGTTCCAGAAGAAACCGTGCGGTAAATTTGTACGTACGTAGAGTATTGTGCATAATACGTTTTTGGCCAAATAATTCGGAATGGTTTTCTGCGCGTTGATGGAATTCTATCCGCTCATTCCAAGAGAGCCATTCCAGCTCGTTGATATTCAGGATCGTAGCGGTTCGCATCGTCTCGCCGAAAATTTCCTTCGACATAGAGAATTCCAGTACTCGCAATGCCACATGGTTCCTCAATATTCCAGGATCCTGCCGTTGCATCCCGCACGGCGGTTTTCAGCTTTTGAAAACACTTTACTACATGGAGTGGATGTAAAAGAAGGATCCTGTGTAGCAACCACATTCGAGGGTTTGCAACAGTGGAATTGACTTGGACCACGAGTGCAAGGATATTATTTACATATAAAATAGAACTACGTAGGAGGTAAAAAGATTGTCAGACATTCTCGAAGAACACACGCTTTTATAGATCCTGTTTTGCCTTGTATGCCAAGAACAAGTGTTTCTATTCTATCGTTATTCGTAAGGATATCGCTTGCGCGAAAAGCTTTATAAATAGGAATATCGAATTCACGGAAAATGCACCTTTACCTGAAAACTTTTTTTTTCAGTCTCTAAGAACGACCAACACGCTCGTGAAAAAATTTTAGTACTCCAGACATGTTCTGGAAATTTCATATCCCATAAAATCGAGCTGTAAACCCTGGGCGGACATAGATACATGCTTACCGAAAATGTATACGGTAAGATAACCCTTAAAGATGTTCTTTTAAAATACATGTGCGAACCACACTTATACAGGGTGTCCCATTTGAAACAGGACGGTTGAATATCTGTTTAAGGAAGAGCGAGACAGCAAAATGTGTGAGA
>JARQST010000582.1:23690-249906 GCA_030142225.1 Pachycephus smyrnensis
GTCTGACACATTTTGCTGTCTCGCTCTTCCTTAAACAGATATTCAACCGTCCTGTTTCAAATGGGACACCCTGTATATAAGTATGCCATTTATATCCGTAAAATATGAAGTCCACTCTATTCCGTCGATTCAACATGAATGGTATATAATATTCTTAAAAGTTAAGATAGTCCATCATTACGGTTGAAAGCACGAATGCTCCCAGGAGTTAATGACCTTGAAAACGTCAAGTCAAAGGAAGGCAGCGTCTAATACGAAGCTTAGGTCGTTCGATACCGTCTGAATTTTCCGCCAGGTCGAAAGAATCTGCAGGAAATTGGCTGAGCTTTGACCGATCCCGTAAGCTTGGCCATCTGCATTACGCGTCAGTGAGGCATGCATGTATATGTAAGTAGGAAAGCAAGTGTGAGATCGTGTAGGAGGCACTTGAGCACACTGGAGGACTCCATGAATACATTAGGGGGAAGTTACCCCTATAAAAGGTTAGGTAGTTCACTACTACATTAGGAGCATCTCGTCTTTTACCATTGTCAAAAAAAAAGTCTTGAGTCACCGGACGTCAGATTTCTTCCCAAGTATCAATTCGTGTGAGCATGTAATGATACAGGATAGAGTGATTAGAATTTAGCAACATATACTCACGTGCATGTAGTATATGACACGGTATTTAAAAATATGTTGTTTCTAACTTGTAAATAATTTTAACATTTGTGTTTCAATGGTGGTTTCTGGCTTATGCTGTATATTCTATGGAGGATAACATCCTTTGCACGTTTCGTCTCAGCTCTCGTCTTTTCTAGGAAATTCTAGTGAAGTCGAAGGAATACGTTGTGGATGGCCGTGGTTACTCCCCTCCAGACTCACTCGTGAGTTTCAAGGATTTGCTTTTGAAGGCTCATGCATTCACGTACGGAAGTCCGTTGCAGACGGACGTGAAGTGGGTCAAAAGCACTTTATGCGAACTCGCCACTACGTCGATTCGCGGTGGCAGTGGCTTCTTTCTTTGATTGTGAAGGGCTCCTTTTATATTTATATAGTATACATATCTCTACGTATATTCTGTATTTATATACATATATATATTCTCAGGAAACCAGTAATACCTTGAGGTTCCATGCTATAAGGAATGTTCCTTCCGCAAAGTTCTACTGCATTTAGTTCCATCATGCGTAGTGACTCGAAGAGCAGAGAATTCCTTGATATCTTCATTCCCACGTTTGGTCCTTTCGTGAGAGAGATAGAATCGAATAATTCTCTAAAGCGGGAAATTTAGCAGCATTTCTCGTCTTTCCTAAATTCTACCAACCGCGAAATATATTCTAGGAATTTGCAAATCATGGCAAACACTTGTACAGTTTTCTCGTAAAGAACATGAGGATCCTTGAAAAAACTTGGATAATGAGATCGTTCTTTTTTGTAAGGTTTATCTTTTTTTTCAGCATTTCATCATGGAAAACATGGCAAACATCTTAACTCGACCACGTAGTCCACAGTTCTTTCTAAGATTGCATTCCGGTGCCGTAGCCATGCCGCAACTTTGGATACTTTAACTGTTCTTACGTCGAAAGGTGAGTTGGAAAGTAGTTTAGGTACGCCTTGAAGTACCAGTGACTAGTACGACGTCGCGACGCCAGACGTCTCCAAAGTCGTACGTGACCTTCCCTCGTCCACATAGCTCGACTTGTATACCGGTGGTGAAGGCTATGGATTTTTATTTGCTCAACTGTGTGTTGTATTTTCCATCGTCGAACGGGGAGCCAGCAAACCGCGAAAGAAACTTAAATCGTAAAAGTTTAATGGGGTTACGGTGCCCGCAGAGCTTTTTCGCTGAAGTTCACCATTCTCGTCCCGTATAAACTGTCTATAGATATTGTACATGTATCTATCGGTAACTTAGATCACTGATTCTCTACATTTATCTGCAACTGTCTATCAATAATGAACATCGAGGTACCACTGATTTCAAAGAAATGCCATGAAGTATAATTTTACTTCTATTTACAGAAAATGTATCTGATCGATTGGACAAAAGAAAACGATAAATGATAACGCGTGTGTCGGATATATTTGTTCTGATTACAAAAGTAAGAAATCTAATAGTAGTAGATTCATAGGCCCCGGAGGGATTCGAACCCTCGATCTCCTGTTTACTAGACAGGCGCTTTAACCAACTAAGCCACGGCGCCATTGGTGAACTTTGTGGAACGATAAAAAAATTTCCGAGCTTTTTATAATGAAATGAATCTTATTTAATCTTGGGGAGTTCGTTTGACTGGTTGACAATAAGTTCTGATACGCGCAGTAATAAGGTTCTCGGTTAATATCCGAATTTCAAGTCGTTAAAAGCGGGAAGTTTTAAAGCCATTTAAAACGGACGGCGCAGCATCGCGACATAATCGGCTTCTACGTGGCACCGAAAAGATCGTTTCGTTATATTGAACTTCATCAAGGCGGCATGATTTACGCTTTTTACAGCATATTGGTGAAAGTTTATTTTACGAGCGTTCATCCAATATCCAGAGGCCCATGCAATGAAGAACCGAGCCGGTAGTAAAATTAGATTTACTCCGAGCGTCATCGACTCGAGTGGAGTATCCGATTCCATATTTACGTGTGAGCCAATGGTTATCAAATATTCGATCTTTCTCATTCGTTTATCGTATTATCATATCTGCTGTATGATATAACTGAGTCGATATCGTTGTATCCGATCGTTTTATGTGAGCATACTATTATAAGCATTTTAAAATAGTTTTGAAATGATTTTTCAACTAGTAAAGTACGTCCTATCGAATGCTACGTCTACGAGCTTTCTCATTATAGATAATCAAATAGCCATAACCGGGTAGAAAAATTTTCCATACTCGTTCATTAAGAGAATAGCTGGGTCGATGTACATTGAAGGTAAAGGCACTTTCGCAAATATATTTTAATAAAAGGCGATGCACTTCGTGAGATGAAGGGAAAATTTTTCAAAGTTTCTCAGATATCCCGTTGGACGTTGTACTTTAATTTCACATCGCTTGCGCGGTGCCCGAAAGATTTCCGCCAACTTTTAGAAAGTTTGCTTGAACGTCGAAGCGTAACGGAAGTTATTTGAAAGCCCCAGCCGGCAAGGTTTCTTCATTATTGCGCTTTTAATGAAGCTTAAAATATTCCCAAGCGATTTTCAGTCGATTCTCGCGCGTATAACGTGAGAATAGGAGTCAGTAGTAGTGAAAACGGTGGATGAAAAGTGAACGAAGAATTGAGGGAAAAATGGAAGAGAAGAATACTGCTACAGTACTATTCATTCGTTTCATTGCGGCAGCTTTTAGGAGTAATATTCGCTCGGCAGGCTCCGTGACTATAACGTTCGTAAATACCCAATTATTCATTTTCTACGGAAACTTTTTGGCTAATTGCCTGAAGTTTTACCTTTTTCGCAAGAGAGTGAGATCCTGAAAATGGAAGGGCTAAACGGCCGCAGGCCAAGCCCCGGACTAAGTGCCGCCACTGAAACTTGATGGGCTACAATTATTATCGCGAAAGGTATATTGCTGGAATCAATTCTCCCTTTGTGACCTAAAGTTCTGGGGAAACCGTTATTATAGTTTAAACGTTTCCGGTGCGGGATTTTAGAGAATGCATATTTGTATAATGTCATTTTTGATAAATGCGTATTTTAGAAGGTGTATGGTACTTCCACGAATAAGGGGTAACTTCAACCCCAAAAGCAGGTCCTGTGGCGCAACGGATAACGCGTCTGACTACGGATCAGAAGATTCCAGGTTCGAATCCTGGCAGGATCGATTAATTTTTTTGGAGTAATTATTATTCCCCAGCAATATTTGCAGAAGGGAATAATAATATTTCTTATGCAGTATATTGCTGAAGTCTAACAGTTTAGTAAAGAGAAACTGGAAACGGCGCTGGACTCTATCGAGTCTCTTGATTTTAACATTGAAATTGTTTACAGACATAGGGAGCATTGTGTTTGCAAATATTTATTACAAATAAACTTATCTCTGCACTTTACTGTATAACAATTCTTACTATTGTAAACGAAATATTTGTTGCGAAGAAAAAAAAATTATGTGGCCCGTGAGGGGATCGAACCCTCGACCTTCGCGTTATTAGCACGACGCTCTAACCAGCTGAGCTAACAGGCCTGTGATAAACGTTTCACATACCACACAATTCAATGAGAGTATTACCAACTATACTGTCATACTGGATTCTCAGCCTCCTAAACATGAGATCTCAGTAGGTTTAAGGACAAGAAAGACTTATATGTACCTAAGATAACTAAGTAAGTCTGAAATAGGTCGTACCATTGAGTTGTAGTGATCCGTAATGTAATATAGTCGGCATAAAGTGCATGCTATTAGTAGCAAAGGCAGTCCTATGAGAACAGCTTCTACCTGTATTAACATATGAGTGTCCCTAACCGTCTACTTTTAATTTTGCCTCGTATTGTTTGTTTTTGATTATCTCTTTCATTCTTCGTATTCACTGTTATCTATTGTCAGGGTTCAATCTAGTGAGATATTATTTCCTCTTTGTCATTAATTAGCCAATTAAATCTATCCCAGTTAGCTTTAGCGTGGTTTAATTTCAGTTGGTTTGCAGTTCTAGAATTAATTCTCTGTTGTTGCAGGTTTCAATTTCAAAACAGAGTGCGGTATGGTCACTATCAAAGGGGATTGTTCGGATTGGTTGATTTTGTTTCTGATTAATAACATTCAATTTGCTGTCGCGGATGCAGGTGTCGAGGGCTTTAGTTGGTATTTAATTTCTTGTTCGGTATTATGTAATATACAAGACCTGCAGTTTCCAAGGTATGCGTTTGGTTATAAAAGTAAATGTATCATTCTGAGGATCCGTTTTACTGGTTTTTCTGACCGTTAAGTTTGGTAAGATGGAGTGTATACTTTCTTTTTCTCTTTGATGATATCTTTTTTTGTAATGCTGGGTATTGCAGAGTCACCGATGACTTTTTTTATTATTGTTAGATCATCGTTAGGTCATACTGTGACTATGTGTCAAATGGTTTGATACAAGAGGGATCAGTGTAGAACTTTTCGTGTTCCGCAATATTATTGATCGTTAAAAATTATTCCTATTACAGTATAAACATATAAATGACAGGAAAACTAAAAGATATTTGTTTCGAAACGAAAAATATTGTGTGGCCCGTGGGGGGATCGAACCCTCGACCTTCGCGTTATTAGCACGACGCTCTAACCAGCTGAGCTAACAGGCCTATGGCACACGTTTAACATACTACGGAATTCAATACAATGATTATTAACTACCTTGTAGCATATCAACATTTAATATATATTAAATTTAGCAAATTTAAAAAATCTTCTGCTCCTAAAATTAAACTTCTAAAGCTAAAATAAAGTATATTTACATTTTAGATTGGATATATTTTGAAAAACTTTGCAATATTAGAAAGTTGTGCTATAAATAATAATATAATTTTTCAAAATTACGCAGTTCGGAGTTCAGAAATTTACCCAGCGGAAAGCTTGCGTACTTATCAGTCTATTATCAAGTAAAATTCACAATAAAATAAAGCCCCGTAAAATTCAAGATTATTAGAACCGTATGCCAAATTGCCAAAAAAACGCTTTACCACGTGATACCGTTTGATAATGAAAAATGATATCCAATATTACGAAGGTTCGTGTATATAAACGAAACTTGACACACGTGGAGCAACAAAGGCCAAAGCGCAGAAACGTGTAGATCAGAATTTTATGGTCGATCCAGGAACCCTGAACCCTCTCGTCATCTCGAAGGCCCAGAACGTAGTATGGCGGGCATACTTCGGCATAGTGAAAAACATACATTCGCTTGTAGGAACCGGACCGACGCTGTAAATCTTCGGCTTTATGTTACGATCTTGAAAATACGTTGAGAAAATGTTGGCCGTACGCCAGTATCACCGACCGCGCACACATTACGACCGTCAATGGTGGGGGTGTCGCGTTTGGTATCAGCGTTTAATGAAAATTCGGTGATTAATACCCTCGGTACGTGGATTCTACCTTCCGGAAGTGATAGACACGCGGCTGCATTGATAAAAACGTAGAGGCATCCCGACGACAGGACGACGACCATTTTTCATCGACGCCCAACAAATACCGGGCAACGAATTTTCGATGAAATTAAAAACGAACGACGTCACTAGCATGGGCTGTAAATTTACATTCTCACGGGTACGTAGACACATGACGTACCAATCCCATGATAGTTTTGCAGGATATTTATAAACACGGCATAACGGACAAGGTCCTTGCCCTTCGGGAATGCCATTTTGCGCCCCGGCAGCTACGAACCATTCCCATCCTGGCGATTCTGAAACCCTGACGATACAACCGTGGACAATATTTCATCGGGCCTGGCCAAAAGTGCAACTCGTCAACGGGACGTACGCGAATGGCATTGGTAAGCGATTATTAGCATATAAACTAGAAAATCGTTTATTGCGATTCGCAGAAGCGTGCGGCCGTCTATGTTCATCTACATACATGTATCTCCGTACGTATCCTCTTTAGCCCCCCCCCCCTCCCCCCACCACCACTTCGACATTCAGATACAGAGAGATGAAATGCAGCATACGATGCTGAAGGATATTTATTGGTCTTTAACGACGTCATTAGGCAGACCTTACGCCAAATGGATACCTATTCTCTTGGCTACCTTTGATGCAAGATAGTCATCACTGTAGTATACTGTAGCATAAGAGCAATTACGAACCAAGATAGGTGTGTAGCGATGGTAGAGAATTAGCGAATGCCAAATCAGTGTCGTCATATATTTTTTTATTGATCGTATTTCTAAAGAGTAAAAAGAAATTTTATTCATGCGTTTATTCGTGGGAATATAAAATCGTAGGTATTATACGAATAGAGTTTCAATAATCTCTTGTTGAATTATCCAGAATCAATTGTGCCTATAGTGAATGAACTTTGACGTTTCTTGATAACCATGAAAATCGTACTTGAACGAGGCAGTGAGTAGTGGATCTTGATTATAACGGCCTAAAATTTCGATTAAACGTGTATCGGAAATCGAGTTGAAATCGAAACGGGACGGATCATGAAACGGTCGTAATTGCCTCTCTCTTCCCATTGACTCTTTTACGACGCTTGAGACTTCGAGTCGTTAATCTATAAGGGCCACTTGATTAATGTACGCCACACTGCGTCTTCGTTATTCAGGCCTTTTGATGGTAAGTATGCACAATTTCACATTTCACTCGGCCATGCGAGATAATTGCTGCGTCATAACGACAAGCATCGTGAGGACTCTCCATTATTATCAAAAGTGAAAAAAATTTCAACGTAATGCCCCTACAGTATAATTATGAACACAATGATTTACGAATTTCTCACATTTTCAATAAGAGGTGAATCATTTAATCATAACGATAAGCACCTATTTCTCATTTTCTCTCTCTCATTCATACTGTCGATCTTTTATTTCTAACTAAAGGCCTATTGCGCAAGCTCCAGACCAGCGTTCCATAAACGATAAAAAAATTATTTCATATCTTTACATTTCTAAAGTAACCGCAATCTGTAAAATTGACTGCATACCATGAACGCGCATACCATGCGGCAAATTAACACGCGTCGAATTACAATAGCGACAACCAATGAGCATTGCGGAAAAGCGGTGACAGAATTTCGAGATATTTTCGATACAGGACAAGTTACGATAAAATTGGATCTTATACCAAAGGGATCCTCTTGGCATCTCCCTTTCACGAATCACACTGACGAATTTTTATTTTATCATCGTTTCGACTATTCCGGAACTGTCCGCTATAGAAATCCATATCGACATCTGTCATAAAGCCGTAAACTTGGATCATGGACCGTTATGTGCCAAATGACTGGAAATCGCATATTCGATGAGGCTTACGTAGACTAATTTAATGGGTCATCAATTTTCCTTCATACCATGTGCAATACGGTTAGTGTGAAAATTTTACGTAAACCTTTTCTACTTTAGAATCGAGATAAAAGGTAGAGTCGTGTAAAACTACTAATTAAGATTTCATCCCCAGACAAAAGTCATGTTGATGAATCGTTACTGACGGGATAAGCTTCTAATGAATCCAATATCTATAAGTATATAAAATATATCTAATGCATGTTGCGTCACAAGTTCAATCTAATCACCAAGAGTAATTTCATTTTAATCATGGCCTTCCTTAAATCCTTATACCCTGGAATCCCTTGACGTAGATATCTCATTGATTTTAATTCAATTAGAAATTTTATCCGTGCTTCAAATTCTCTAACTTGGTCACGTCACCAGCTACAATAATGGAACAGAAATAAAATTTTATTTCTCGGCTCTGTAGAAATTAAGTAGCACCGTATAAATTGATATGAAATTTTTATCTCTTTTTTTTGGAAAATTCAAAGTCATTTCCATGACGCATTTGCATAATAACAATTAAAAGAGTAAGATATGAATATTGCGCGTACTCCTCGTAAATTCATTTCACAGTGAACGGGAGTTATGGAAAACATAAAAAAAGGAGCGCTGCAAATAAAAATTAGCACACGTGACGCTGCGTTTACTTGTTAGCAATATAGGAAACACGAGTAAATTATGATCTCGTGGTAGCAAGCATTTCTTCGAAGCTGCTTTACCCGCGAACATTGGGGGCTCACGAGTTTCGCAATTAGCGTAAACTCAGGCCGTACGTTTGTGCAATGCTGGGAATTATGTATCCCAGCCGTGAATGGAGATTGCTACCAAACAGACGTACAGCTACACAGCTTCGTTTGCTACGAGAATAAAGAATTCTACGGGAATCTACGTAACTTCCCTACGGCGTCACCTTGTCGTATTTGCACTATGGCGAAAGACACTCCGGAAAATATTATTAAGTTATCACCACAACCGAACGTTCGTTGTCTGCTAATTCAGGAACACGATAACGCTGCTGCTGTATGTATATTAATGATATAAAGAGTATGAAAAATAGTATATAAAAAAAAAATATAAGGATTTTCAAAGCTACGCAAGAGAGATATCATCGACCCTGGTTGTAGCTGTGCAAATTCTTACTACCCTTGTGTTTTCATAAAAGTCTCCGCGATTTCCCCCTCTGGCAATAAAAGCATAGGTCCATATCACGCGGCCATATTTTTGTAGTAAAAGAATTATGGGCTGGATATTTATTATCCGAGTGACAGGAAGTGAAATATCCGCGAGCCATCAGGACTTCCTTGCAATAAGCTGATAATCCTCTGACGTGAAATCCTCCTTGCGACTGGATGTCACGTAGTTTCTGATATATACCGCTGCATTACCGCTTTACGTTTTACTTCGTGCGACGTAGGTAGGTACTTGCCAACTTCATGTGTGGCATATTTCTGGCAACTCTCAAGTATATTACATCCATATTGCCGTTATTATCACGTATGCTCTTTATATATGCCGTAGGTAAAAGTCAAAGAGCATTGAATTGTAACGTGCAAAAAGTTAGCGCCGGTCTCCACTATTCGCAGGGTATATACGAACAGCGTGTTACAAGCAAGTTTTGTAATAACAATTCACATGCGCTGCGGATATAATAGTAAATACCACAGTTACACGGTACAAAATCAGGTAGGTGTTTCGTAGCGTCAAAGTTTAATTAAAGATATTTTTTCTCGGCGATACCTATAGCTATGCACTAAAACAACTAATTATCACTTTGTTTCTCGACATTTTACGAAAGCACCAGCGAAACTTCGTCTTTGTAATCTACGACGTTCACGGTTCAGCCGCTTTGTAGTGCCAATGGCGAGGGCGACAACTTTCTAACGGATTGCAATAAGATTTCTCGAGTTCAGAGTATACGCCACTGACCCGTACCGGATATTTCACTGTACAGCGCAATTCCATTATACAAAGAAGAGGACCTTTACTCCGAAAGCTTTCTACGGGGTTTGAACTGTCCGTAGACTGTTCAGTCTCGCAAATTATCGAGACTCGGCGAAGTGCTCTTTTTCTTTGCTGATAGTTCGCGAAAGACAGTTCACCCTGATAGGTAGCCAGTGAGCAGCAGCCTTCGAGTGAGGTAAAAAGAAACTGGATAACGAGGGGGGACCGGTGAAACTCAGTACTGAAGGCAGATCCTACGCGATTACAAGTGTCGTTCGCGAGGAAGCATAATGACGTGTGCACAATTAGGGCGATCCTGAATGCCGACGTGTATACGTGGCTGTCGGGTAACTTAAGTAGGTACGTTTAGTAGAGAATCGTTGAAGAACTCGATGAAATCGGCAGAGAAAGAGCATACCGGGTAGAAACATGGCGGTCAGGACGCAACGTCAGATAAGCTAACAAATGTCCTCAATGAATAATAATAAGAGAGCCAGTCCAATTTGTATTGCATTTACATTGGACGACATCCTACCGTAATTTATATAGCTGCCTTCGTACCTACCTGACTACCTACCTACCTAACTATACCTACCTCTTGGCCGCGAGTCCACGTCCGCTTCAACTTAGATAACATCAAATTAAGCCCAACTGTTTTCCAAGCGCTCCTTCCTCCTCGGTAGGGCGGATTGAAGTGGAGCGAAGTGGAATGGCTCGCCGGGCCAACCGTATGCCCGAGAGTCATTGACGTCATTGGTACGCCCGGCGACCCAGATGCACACCCCCTAACCTCCTTTCCGGACCGCCTATTCCCTTTCTGCCACCCCTCTGGCGGTATTCTTAATTTCGGTGCAACTCGAGAAATAAGCTATTTCGCCGACTCCGAATTCGCTCGATTCCTACTGTAAACTTAAAGCTTTCCCAGGACGCCTAAACGGTCACCTTAGTTTACGCTTGTCACGTAATATTTAGTCGAACTTTACGCATCGCTGCGACATTCAGATTTCGCTTTGAAAAGTTACGCTGTGCTATAAGGCCTTTAGCGCTTGATGCTAGGTGCTTGTTACTTAAATTAATTCAATAGGACTCGGTTTAGTTAAGAAAACCAGAAAATGTAGTATGAGGCAGTAGTAACAGTCTAGATATAACTCGATTTGTAGACAACTCAACAAACGTATTTGTGCACTGTAAATTATGAGAAATTATAATGAAAGAGCAAAATATGTGTGGCAGACAGAAAAATGAAAAATAACCTTTGATTCCTGATTGTAGGTCTTGTTATTTCAGTAGTTGTTCGTTAGAACGTAATGTGATTGTTATTCCGAGAAAAGTGATATCACTGACTGACTATCGTGTACACAAAAAATAATACTACATCGATCATCATTCGTGCCAGTCGTAGTGATGAGCTTGGTAATTCTATGGGTCGATGACTTACAGCTTGGAAATAAAATTGCCACAGGATATTGAAATTTCAGTACGTGAAAAAAAAAATAGAACCAGCCGTTCAAACACGAACGAACTGTTTATTCAAATCTCCATTTGCACATCATATTGCTCCAGATACAATGCCGGCAATATTATTTTCACCGTGCACAGCGAATATTCTAGAATAGAGAAAATCAACAACGCACTTGTAGCACGTGAGAAATGAATTAATTCTAATCTCATTAATCCAAAATGGCCACGTATCTATCAAATTGAACAATCACACAACCCAATGCTGTGAAACAGCTTGAGGAATTATTCAGACCTTTTTTTCTATTCACGAAAACATAAAATTTCTCATTGACAATTCGATCACTCATCGGTCAAGTTAATTCATAAATGAAAAACTCACCTTTATCCAAAGAAAAGTTTTCCATCTCAAAGTGCAAAAAGCTTTCTTCCCTTCTACTACTCTGACAGGAAGATGACAGCTTGCACTTTACAATGTATATATACGTACGTGCCTATTCCCCAACGACATTTTGCCTGAAGATTTATGGCCAATAAAATAACAACAAGGATGGCTGCGCCGACGTGTGTAGCGCATCGTGTATCTACATCGCGACACAAGTTCTACGCTCCCTCATTTTGACTCTATACACACCATGAATTAAGGGTAGTAGTAACCATAGAGTACTTTACGATGAGAAGTACCAAGAGAAGTTCGCAGGTATACGTCCTTTTATGTTCTTCGGCAGAGTTCACACGATAAGAATTCATAAGAAAATATGAAGCGAGATAATAACGTTCTAAGTAGATACTACTATTTCTATTAAAATATATATATCTATATATGCTCACGTGCCTCTGTCACATTTTAAAAAAGGAAATTTTACGTTAAAACCGATATCAGTACTTTTTACTTCCGGAAAGAAAATACGTATCATCGTTACTCGTAATTCTCTAACTGGAGTATTAGCGGTCTCGCAGCATTCGCCTAGTAGACACCTATTGAAGTGGACACTTTAAAAAAAACAGGTACGTCAATATTAAAATCCCTTAAAGTGTCTCTTGGAAGCAACCGCAGGTCCGCGTATTATATAACGCGAAACTCTGGATTAGCTGATGACTCAAGGGATCGTGAAGAAATGAAGAGAATAAAGAAATGAAAAGAACAATGAAATAATATAAGACGGTTCTGTGGATTCTGGCGAAACACAGGAAGTTGGTAAAATAAGTTAAAAATCCCAAGGGATCATAGGACACTAGACAATACCGCACGCGAACTTCTAGTCGCTAATGTTGTAAAGTGCGACGCTTTTGAGTACTTTAAAAAAGAATATACGGAGGTGGCAGGATTTCGCTTGACTTTTTTTTTTTGGTAATTATGCTTCGTTTACAGATCCCAGTGACGTATAACTATATATACACGTATAGCTAAAGCTACAGTGAAACCGAGCGAGCCGGTAGAAAAGCTTTACGTTCGTCGAGGGTAGCCAATCGGGACACGAGACTTTATGCGAAACCGCGAGCGTAAAGAGAGGCCTATGGTGCTTTTTCACGGGTCTCTGACGTTACAGTACAGAAAAGGGTGGCTGGTTAGACGAGAGTGGGACTATATTTAAGGGGCAACCGGCCGTAAAGGACAAAAGTTGCGTCGTTTCACACGCGCGAACTCAAGCCGCCGTAACGGTTTAACATCTCTCCTGGCTCTAATGGGCTGCAGTTGGAATAGTTTCAGAAAAATGGGAACCCCCATACCCTATATAGTCAACCCCCATCCAAACCCCGAAGGGCAAACTTAAATAAACGCCCGTCCGGATAAAACGATTTACTGGCGCCCCGCGAGCGGATAACAGTACCATTTGTACGTAATTTCGTACGCGTTATCTCCACTCGAAATTGTTATGGGAAACTTCCGACGCCCTTTTCTACGTTCACGCCTTTTGCTGGCTCTTGGAAATTCGCTACGCGCTTGATAATACTCCTTGTCTCTCGACGTGGATGTATAGCCGGGGATGCAATTTGCGCCTGCATTTGGATGCAAGAAGAAACGCATGCAAGGTGCACAACGATGCACTATGGGTAATGGAGAATGCATCGGAGAGATGTTTCAGACTAGCTACTTTACTCCGGTTGCTTTTTCTCATCGCGTTGTTACGCACGCGCTCTTTCCGTCGGCGAAGAATAAAAATTACACTCGTTTCGCTGACGCGATATACTTGCAACTACCTATAGCTGTCAGTGTTACGGGTACATTTTGCATCGTGAAGAAACGCACGAATATTAATTTATGGGTTCGATAACGAGGACCTTTACCATGTAGAGAATAATAATTCAATAATGCGGGTGATCGTGAAAAAGCGTTGAAAAGCGGATTACCTGTAATTGGCATCCTTGAATTTTAATTGCATCGACCTTATATTCAGAGTAGTATGTGTACAATAATGAATCTATGATAATCTGTAATAATCGAGTGTTTCGATTTATAATGTAGTAATGGGGTTAAATATATTATGGAAAAATATTACTAATTGAGGGATAAATACATTTTGGGATATATGGAATTATGGTTTAACAGTATGGAATCTATTTCATTTATATGCAGAGTATCTATGGTATTAATAAGTTTGTGTGAGTTTGAAATGTACATTTCGCCATAAATCCCTTTATATTATATTATATTTTTATTGCTTATTTTCATTGCAGGAATTTTCGTACTGAATTAACCAGTCATACTCATATTTGACTGGTACACATATGTCCTATTCGTCGTTAATCAGTTCCGTACGTCATAAATTACTAGTGATTTGATGGGGTCTAGTTCATGCACGGATAGGGGACATTTATCACTCCAATGTTGACTGTGTCCATAACCTTTCAGTGTAATGGAAGAATTTGCTTTCGTGGTAATCAATAATGGTATGACAGGTATCTATTTGACTTGAACTAGCTATACCTGATGTTGAAATTTCGGGAGTCATTGATGACTCACGGTGCACGGCCAGCCAGACGCCAATCAAGTCATGATTCATGACGCACGGAGGGTTAGAGAGCGAAAATCGTAAATACAGCGAACATGTTAAATAAAGGATTCATGGTTGAACAAGCGCATCAGGGAGTAAACATTTACTTGACAAGCACTACGTTTTAATTGGTAATCATAATGTCGTAAACTCTACTTTTTAACAAAAAGGGCTTTCGTATAAAGCAAGATCTCTTTTATACAATAAACATCGACAACATATTTATGATCATAAACATAATCGCAAGCAGTCGTGGCCGAGTGGTTAAGGCGTCTGACTAGAAATCAGATTCCCTCTGGGAGCGTAGGTTCGAGTCCTACCGACTGCGAATGTTAGACTAATTTTTTTTCTTTCTACAGGGTGGTGACCGAGTAAATATATATATACATGAATTAAAATTAATCAAAAGAAGATTCTTAAATATGATGGTAATATGTATTTTATGAATATTAAAACACTGGTAGATTAATTCATAACATAAACGTATAAAAGATTCAAGAGTAGAATCAATTCGTTCATAACCCTTGGTATGAATGACAACAAACAATTATTACATGTATCATATTAAGTGACAGCTTCTTACGATCAATAACCAGCTGGTTTAAACAAACTGTCGAAAAGTTGAAAATTAGTCTAACAAATTTGTTTGAAACTTTAGACACCAGATGGCGTCGAGCTTCTTGTTCCTTCTCGAAAATAAGTTTAACTTACAGAGCATAGATCTTTGGCTATCGACCAAAGAGAATCTAAGATCATACTTCACAGGATCATTTCTGTAGTATATCTTCATATTCTCTCTACTCAAAAGTGGAGTTGATGCAGCCACGATGAGGAGGAATAGTCCTCTTTCCTGAGCGTGAGGACGACTCGGAAACTTGACTTGTTTCAAGTTTTCAGTCATCGATGATCGTTCACCTTCTGTACTCCGTACAAAAGGCCTGGAAAGATGGACTTTCTGAGTGGTGGTTTTCTTTTTTATTTGAATTTAAAAAAATTCTTTCGTTTGAGCAAGTTTGATTTAAGTGAATGTGGAGCGAACAACAACTTTTTATACAGCAGAAGTCAAAATTGTTTGTAGTTTTTTCAAAAGAGAATATGTTCAATTAGCACTGATAATATGAAATTATACGTCATCCTCTCTACATTACCTCGTCGTCACACACTATTTCCCGTGAAATACAGCAAACGATTCCATTCCAAAATATTCCCCTTTTTAAATACATTTTCATTATTAATGTAGAGTGAACTGCTCCCATTGCTGGAACACACCATCCAATGAATGAACAAAATTTCTATTTAGCGAAAATCTCCCACCACCATGCAAAAAGGTGCATTCGTGTCGTAGGTGGGAGATTTTCGCTCAATAGAAATTTTGTTCATTCATTGGATGGTGTTTGTTCCTCCTGTCAATGGCCAGAGTTTCACCCCTACCTATGAAAATAAATTGAGACGAAAATATTTCACAAGCAAACAATATTTTAAATAAAATCTATTAAAGGAATAATTAATTCTGCATTAAATTAAATAAAATATAAAAGGGGACCACTCAGAAAGTCCATCTTTCCAGGCCTTTTGTACGGAGTACAGAAGGTGAACGATCATCGATGACTGAAAACTTGAAACAAGTCAAGTTTCCGAGTCGTCCTCACGCTCAGGAAAGAGGACTATTCCTCCTCATCGTGGCTGCATCAACTCCACTTTTGAGTAGAGAGAATGTGAAGATATACTACAGAAATGATCCTGTGAAGTATGATCTTAACTCGAAGTACCTACCCTCGATGATTTTCTATACAATCCTTCATCGTTTTCCTTGCGAGAAACGAACAGTCCGCCCCTAGCCATCTGGCGGCAACATAGCAAAACGATGCAACCGCATACGAAGCATCGTAGGAAAACTAGTCATACCAGAATATTACCTATAAACAAGACTCTTTGAAATACTAGCCGATAAATACCCACTTACACACCAATCATTAACCGAATGCCCATCGCGCAGTTATACTTATGCACTTATGCAGCTCATGCAATAAATTCGCCATGAACGCCAATTACAGTCGTGTCCTCTGGCAAGAAAGTCATTTAAAATGGAAGCAGAAAAACTGTTTGTCAGTCCATCGAGAATTCCTTTGCAGAGCAAATCATCAAAAAAATCCCATCATCGAAAAACTATCCCCTTCATTAAATTAACCCCAATCGATTCCGACAATTAATCTACATAATACGTAAACGAAATTCAACAGCAAATATCGCATTGATATAATATTCTGCTGGAGCATTCAAACCCGTATCGTAATTACGACCAGTCGCTGCATTGCAGATGTTTCATTTCTCTATTTGACAGCAGATTAAATGTCCTTCGCTTAACGTTTAGCGTAGTTCGGTCACGGAGTTAGTATGCTTTGCGGTACGTTTTCCTCCAGGGGTTTTACACGTGGCATGTGTAATCGGAGTGTTTGGTGTGTTCAGTGCGCATACTGCTCGGGGGCAACTCACGAAGGCGACAATAAACAACGTACGCATACATTATTTGTATTCGACTATATTCGCGCTTTGGGAAGTCTCGTTGCATTTACGATAGTAATACCTTGAATGCTGACCATTCCTATCGTTTGCTTTCAGGACATTACACTTGATTTAATGGGACATTTTACATTAGTGTGGTGTTAACAAAATAATACTTGGATTTTTTTTAGAAAGATGCTATCGGACTCCATTATCCATTGTAGCAAGGTTTAATTAACGCAAGAGACAATAATGGCTGTTCGCAAAAGCGTATATATGCCAAGTATTTTTATGTCTGTTCGTGATAGTGTAAGAACAGTTTTTTGATAACGTAACGTAACATTTCTCAGAAACATTAGTGCACCCTGGCGTAATAGTGATCAGTGTCCTGACTGACCGATAGCCAATTTCTTCGTCGTTCGATATAAATGCGCAAGGTGGTCAGGTGTAATCTCGTTTTTATCGGGCCTTTACAAAACCCTCCAATTAACTCGCATAACATTATCGTAATTACGCACCCCACCTACCCGACGGGGCTACTGATAGGTTTAATATCTTTGAAATATCCAATCGCTTTTTCATGAGACTTTGAAGGAGTTAACTTCCCCTACTTTGATATCCAGCATCGTTTGCGTTACTCGTGCGGAATTACTTTATGCATCAGAATATCAAAGTGTACCTCGCTAAGAATCTCCTATATTCGATTTATATATCACACTTGCTTTCAACGTGATACTTACGTTCCAGTCTGTACGATTCATAAATAAATGTATTTTTTAAACAGACGTGAATTTTAAGGTTTCGATAGAAATTTCGTAAATTGCGTTTACAAAATTAAAAAGAAATATAGATTTCTTTGCTTTGTTTGCTACTATAGACTTGTACGTTAACCTAATTGAAACCATGGAAAATCATTTGATTTCAGTAACGTAAAAAGGAATATCTGTATAGCATAACGTCATCACGAAATTCAATTTGTACTCGTACAAAATACTCCTGCTGAATACTTATTTTAAACGAAAAACAATATTCGCAATATATATACGTAATAACTTCTCGGTTATATTCGCCATTGACGGGCTTCTTAAAAATAATTACGTCATACATAAAATATAAGTACCTGAAAACCTATGGAACAATCATCGGCTGCTTTTATCTAGTATCAAACAGTCCGCCCGGGAGCCGCAAGTCGGTCCCACACATGGTAGACGTAACGACGGTACGCCGATCCCATCGGCGCGTATTAAAAGCAAAATAAAATTATTTAAAACTCTCGGAATTCGGCGTCCACCGGCTGCCCGTTCAGTGGCCACCAGCCAGCCAAGCCGGCCATCCTGACCATCCTGGATGGCCTTTCGTTGGATCGCAAGCACGTTCATCAGGCAGGCTGCTCACGGATGGCCACATTCTGATAGCATTATATTCCAAAGCCTCTTCTCTGCATCTCTGACCCTCTTACACGCTCGCACACTATACTCCTACCACTTTCCGCCTCTGTATTCTTTACACCGTGTATATACCACAGCGACACAGTCATTCCCTTCTGCCTTTCGCACCGCAACCAGCTAACTTAAAACAGTGAAAACTCATTACTCTCACGCATTCTTACCATTGCCAACGTTATGCGGCTTGGCCCGAAGGATGCTTTAATAGGACGTACTCTTCAGCTCCTGGATTATGAGCTGAAGTACGATGCTGGTATTTCTCCTCATTTAGATTTACATCCACGAGCCGGTGAGAAGAATTCTGCACTATGAGGTTCAACATGCTGAATTTCTATATCGCATTCACTGATCTTGCATGGTTGATCTAATCTCTGGGGTAATTTTACAACTGCTGAATAGTCTAAGCCGTAACTAAACTATTCAGATTTATTTAACATCCTATTTAATTACCTTCCAATTTTTCAGGTGGGATGTGAGTACATCCTGTTAATGATATCCCGCAGCAGTAGCTAACTACTTGGACGCCGAATTCCAAGGGGCAGTGACCTTGTCACGAGGTGAGACCTCAGCTCCCTGTTACACCAAACTCACTGCATTCTTGACTAAGGTAAATATTTCACGGTACAACACAGCTCCATTACATCCCAAGTACTGTCTGTCATATGATCATCCCAAAATGCTTCAAGAAATGAGACAATAAATCATTTCCGCATAACGTGTACCAGTGAGTATTGAATAAACGTACTGAATAAATTCATCCCTGGATTAATATATTAAAAAATATATTCTAAACGATGTGGTAACACTTTTGCAGGTAAAACAAATGTCTACGTGCAGGCAAGCAGTATAATTATCCAGGATCAAATGAACAAGATGCACCAGGTCCGAGTTAGGTAAGACTGAACGTAATGCACGTATGAAGAGCGTAGATAGACGGGGGTCAGTAAAGTCAGTATATCCGACAGACATTTAACCCATTAATTCATATTCTAACCATAGGTGTCTTAAGTATATTATAATTAGCCGAGATTCACGGCGGCGCTTGAATTGTTTCCTGAGAACGGAGTCGTGCGGGTTACATTAAGGACACGCAAATGGTAAAAAGGCAGGCGGTCATAATAACGTGACGTGCCGCATAAACTTCTACCACCCCTCCAGCCCTCCACCTCCTATGTATGTATAGCAGTTTCTGCGCGCTGTAACCTGACGTCTCTTGGGATTTTATTAACCGTGAATGTTTAACGTACGCCGTAGACTCCACTCCTATACCCACGCCCCAATAGCCATTGCGCTAAGTGATACAGGACACTTCACTTTACGTGGAACCAGTATTACCCTCGAGTTTCTTTTGTTATGCGTAAGTGCACGAGACCCAAGGATATAATGGCGACTGTGTCGTAAGCAATCTTGGCTCTTTAAATATCTCCTAGTGTTATCGAGAGCCTGAGCGCAAAACTTTCCTACGGAATTGGGTAACGCCTACGCAGATGGTTGAGAAGTTGCCTTCTGATTTTGTCCCACGATATCACCATTAGCTTGATACACGACCAGCTCAGGTGGCCAAGTCGAGCGAGGAGACCGGGCCTGGTAACTGTAACTTGCATTTACATACCGGCGTACTGGGCATGCATGAATAAACCAACTACCGAGGGACTCAAGTAGTCTAAACACCTTTACTTACTGGAACAATAAACCAGAAACCGTGAAACAGTTGTTCGGATACGCTACTGAATTTTATTGTTACTTGTAAGGGACAACGTGGGACTCTTGATCGATTTTTATTTTTTAATTTTTTTTGACAAAGAACATGTTATCTGAAACAAGGTATGGGTATATATTGGAATGCTTAACTTTACCAGGTATGTAAACCTGCCTTTCGTTTCAAGCATCCGAGACGATATTGTTGTACACAGTTGGTAACGCTATTGTCTTTCAAATACATTTGGACAAACCACAAAAATTGTGTAGTGTAAATTCACTATAGAAAACCATTATTCTAATCTACATTAGCTTCCTGTTAAACTGTACTGATATTTTTTTTATTTGAAATAGACGATACCTATTTTGGAGCTGGATATAGTTTATGTCTAGAATGTTTAGTATCGTTGTTGTTACTACAAGAACATTCTGATACTGTGCAATTTAACTGAGTATTTCATCTGACGCAGAGTATCGCGCTATTGAATATCTACTCACAGGAGTCCTTATGAAACTTCCTAATTGTTTATTACTGTCAATGGAAGTACAGTGAATATTTGTAAATTACTGGTTACAATGAAACCCTACGAAATTCATGAACACCCTATGTACTTCAATTCTTTTCATTTTTCTCTTTGCTCCTGTGCCTTTCCGCAGTGTGCGCAGCCGCGCATTCTTCCTACTAAAACTAACTTCGGGCAGTTTGAGGGCGGCGAACACACATGCCCGTATGAACGAGAGTGAGTTGGCAACACCGCGAGAGAACCTCGTGTTTGTCTTCGTGGTTGAGGTGTTTACATTGTCCCCTTGCCCCGAGCAAGTAATGACTGACTGAAATGATTTTATTACAGTAAGGTCACCGCTCGGATCCACTTCAGGGTCGTCTGCAATGAACACTTGTAACAAGGGGATGAAAGGTACTCGTTATCTTCTTTTTAATCTCCTTATGCTTTAAGAGTTCCATGGAAATAAAATATATGTAGATACTCTGAACCAGTATAAACATCATACCTCTTCATAGAGGTGCTTGTAGCATCCGGACCCATCAACATTAACCTTAGAAACTGATGACCTCATGACGTGCTACTCATATAGTAAGTCAAGTTAGTTTATTGAACTAGGAAACGAGGAAATCTGCAACGCCATAAGTTTCCGAATGCTTCGTTCTCATTGGTCAGTGAATATCGTGGCATTCGTGTAAATATATTCGAGAGAACACAGTTGGTAAAATCAACACTTGCAGTTACTCGAGTGGAGGGTCAATGGGAATGCAAAGTTACAGTCCGGTAGCGAATATTGAATCTCTTTGCCACGGTTGATTTTGAGAGTGCAAGATATTGTTGCACAGGGTGTAGTGCTGCTGCTTGGTTGAGATGGTGGAGCAGCTAAAAGCCTGAGAAAGCTCCTTTGCTATAAAGTGGAAAGTAGCACTAACATAGTGAGTACAAGAATCGACCATCCATTATGCGATATACGTATAGAAGTTACCATATCGGGTATTGCGACACTATAGTAGAGCAACGTATTACGACTGTAAATATAGGAAACCATACTATGCCCACGTACATACATTATCCATGGTGCAAATGGAAATCGGCCATACCATTCTTACGAAACGAAGCATATACGACAGAACACGTTGAATTAATCGTGCACAAATAATTGATGCAATATAACGAGTATGTTGTTGCGCATGAAACCTTAAACGAGTCAACGATAAAATTTTTGGATATATAGAAATTCATCAATGGATCCACAAGCGCATATAAAGAGAGGGTATAGGATTGGATAAACATAAAGGCACTCTCACAACGAGTGGCGAGTTCTGATAAACGTTGCATTGTTAATACAGGATTATCTTGCCGTGAGTTTGTGTATCCATTCCGAGGCATTATCTTCTTTCCCGCGCGTGTTTATTTAACGAGGAGAAAAGAGCCAAAGTACAGAAGAGCCCGAAGCCCTTCGCACGAACAGACGCCCCTTGCTTGAACCAATCCGAAAAATATTATTCCACCCGGTTGTATATAAAGAGTCGTTCGTGTAGAGGCACTTGGATCTATCCAAGGATGCACCCGGCCAGTTTTCCTTTCGGAGGAAGAGAAAAAAAAATAAAAGGAGAAAGAAACAAAAAAGTTACTAGCTTAAACGGCTACTACTCAAGTTCTATATTATTTTATCGTACAGTATCAAGGACGTGGAACCATACGAGAGACAGGTCATGGAATCGCCATGTTGTCTGTATCCAGCATCACAGAATCTGACAGCATGTCGCATAGCACTGCCAATGGAAGTAATGCTTCCAGAAGATTTCCTAGCACTCAGGGTGCACCTCACTCACAAACCCTTTACCGAGATAGCTTACTCATCTCTTTTCCTTAGGGTAGTAAACCGCAATGCGGTTTCTATTGCAAATCATCCATTATTCCAACTTCACACATCCTACTGTCGTTGACCGTCCGCGTTAATTACTCGACTGCGAAGGCTAAGATTTTCCAGCATTGAATGGCCTTAAAAGCGCTATGCTCAATCTCAAAGCACCCTACTGCGGCTTTCTTGGGTGTTTGATACCGACCACCATAGTTGTCTCGCTTCTCACACAGTGTACACTGTACTTGGATCCTGGACCGCTCCTAACTCTCATACGTTCTCTCACTCTCTCCTCATTCCCAGGACTAACCCTATCTATATTGCGGTAGGACGTACCCGCACGCGAATTGCTGTGTGCGCCTGGCCAGGTGTGTGATTTCATTATGGTTATTGGATGGCTGTGCTCAACGTCCAGTATGCCGGAAGCAATGTAGGAGCATCATTACCGAAATGCGCAGACGACGTAAGGACGCTTTTGCGACCTTACGAGAGAGCTTATAGTTCAAGGAAGGTAATGGACCTTTGCCAGTTGATGCCTGCGTTATCAAGTGGAATGGTCAGTCGTTCAGGATTGCTTAAGATGAAAGTAGGTATAGTCGCTAAAACAGGATTTCCTTTGACAAGTATTTTATAATAATTTCTTAATACGAGTTTTTTTCCGTTAGGTCCCCACGTATCACAGGATACTATCAGAAATTCCAGACGAGAGCGGTGATCTCTCAATCTGTATGGATAGTAATAAATAAAGAATGCTGCCAGCTACAAAAATATGAAACGTCAGTTTTCTGTACAACTTCACTAGGAGCGAAGTCACTCAGACTATGGTCCACTGTGTATTGTAAAAGTTTAACCGTTCTCCAGGATTATCTGACGGATGAGAACTTGGGAAAAGCAACGGCCGACGGCACGAGGCTGTATAGAGTATAAACTTCCAAAGCTTTATTATCGTCGCGTCTAGCCTGGATTAGTACGGAAAATATATTATTTTATTAGAGAGGCTTGAAGGGTTTAACTTCGTTTCACTTTAATGCGTACGACTGTCGACACCAGCAGTTTTTTTCGTTCAAGCTATATGATACGCTAAAGGGTTTACCGTGAAAAGATACCTCCGCTGGAAAATCCTCTGGAAGTCAGAGGATTTGCGAACAAGATAACAGTAAAATTGCACGACGTTAACGAATGAGAAAATGATTTTTTATTTGCCTAAGCGTCCCGCATCACCGTTTATTTCTCATATCACGCACATTGAGAGGATCCTTACTCAGCAGGTGCTTGGCATATATTAGCAATATTCAACGTCGTACGAAGCTTAGACTACATACACGTATACTTACTTGCTCTTGAAAATACATTAATTAATATATAAACGCAATCAAGGGCAAGAGGAGTTTGCGCTTGATGAAAGCCCAAGAAGAGAATTGAAATTTCGAAAGTCACGAAAGCTCAGCGGAGTGAAGAATGGGGGAAGTGGGTCTGCCTCGTGTATGCTTGATGGCTTAAGGGCGTAAGCAAGCTAGCTTTGGTAATATCTTACGACACCGGCAAAAAGTTCTACCATAACTAATTACAAGTTTCGTTTGAGCCAACCCCCGTCCAGTTTCTCGTTCAGCAGCACGTCGCGCCCCACGCAAAGAGGCGTTTGGACGTTTGTTTTTAAAGCAACACGTTTCTTGACAGAAAGTTAATAAAGTTTTCCAACTCGCATAAATCAACGACCTTCTTTAACCTCCTCCCTGTAATACTCGGAACTCCTGAAGTAATAAAAACAACAAAGTTAAATGTGTTTCAATAAATTCCTCAACTCTCGGTTTCTCGGGTTGCGCACCGCGTACTCAGGGGGTACCTATATAGTGGCGTTAAAACAAACTTCAAGTCGGAGTCAAGTGTTGCGTGATGCCTATGTGTAGTTGGTAGGGTGAAGTAATCGGGGCAATTCGCAGCGTCGGCTAGACTAAATAAATTCTCAACTCTCAGCTCGATCTCTAATTTTCAACAATTTCAATTCTCAGATACGCCTTCGGATTCTAGTCAATTAAACCCGCAACTTTACCTCGTAATTTCACGTCTATCTGGGGGTACGTTCGACGATGGACCAACTTTCTACGTGAATATAGGAATCTTATCTAGAACTAGGGGGTGGTATCCATAGTCGAAATTGGGTCTCTGGTTGACTTTGGTTCTAATGAAAAGACAAAGAAAGGGAAAGTGAGGAGAGACTGGATGAACACGAGTGTGTGTACTTGCGTAGTCGAGCCTGACAATAATTTTCTTCTCTCTAAGTCGCCAAGGATCGTCGCAGTATCTGGAAACTTCCCCTCCCGGAAGCCAATGTTTCTTCGCTAATACCGACAATGACGAAGGGCATTTCATTTTAGCCCTTGTTAATCTTAATTCTTGCAGTTTGTCTCTTGGGCACTAAGCCCAAGCGATAGTCTCGCTCGCCAGTAGTCACTGTCGCTCCTAATGGAGAAATGTTGCGGCTTGAATCCTTAATAATACTTTCTTCAGTATATTTTCGGAGATCCCTATAAATCTCAAGGTCCGAAAGGTCTTCGAATCGTGTTACTCACTACCCTCCTCAATCACAGTTCTGCCAAGGCATTGATTTAAATGGCAATTTGAGCAATTAGCACCGATTCCAAATTAGTGGGAGCGCGTTAATCATCACCCCATTTGATGAAACTACGGCCACTCCCTAGAAAAGGGAATTCTAATCGGTAGTTACTTATTGTAAATGAATCCCTTATCCAGATAATAAAATTATTGTATCAGCAATTACTAATAATCATATAGCAAAATTTACTGACACGCATCGTTTACTTTACCATAAATTGCATACAAAATACTCCAACAATTTTGATCCTTTCAAATCTGCGTTCTTACAGCCACTGTATTAGAATGAAACAAGAGCTAATCGAAGTACTTTTTTTCTTTTAGTTGCCTACACACTAAGGACTTTCAGAACATTTCTTTGTTACTGAATAATTTATATACTCGTTATAGGCGAAGGATGAAAATATTGAAAATAGGGAATTTCGTATGTTACGTGTACCCTGTACATAAAGTCATATGTAACTACAGACGCGTGGTTTCCTCACACAGCAGCTGCTCTGTGCTTGATAACTGGAGCGTTAAAGGTAACTAAACGTGCAGAAGCTGTCGGCAAGTAAATATATACACAAATTTAGCTCCACAATTTGTTTCCTCTATGTAAATATACATACCATTATGTAACTACATTCGAAATGCGAAGTACCGACAAGAAAAAGGCCGTTCGAATGATTCTCCTCTGACAAGTATATCGTTACGTTGTGCAATTTTTATTTTAACTGACATACGGTATAGTGCATAAACAATTACGTAATCTCTTGCGAACCATCACGTCGGTTACACTAATAGAAATTGATTCGATAATTGGCTCTGAATCTTAATCTTCCCACTCATTAAGCCCTCCATTAAAGTCCAATCCGAGTGTTCCAATTCCTTAGAAAAATACCGTAAATCCTGACTCCTCAGTCCAGCTCTCCTTGGGTAATTAGTGGTTCTAGATTAGTGGTTCTAGAAGCTAGTAAAATTTAATCTTCTCGCTAGCGCACATAACGTAATAAATTGACCGAAAAAAAATGAGGAAGTTTGTCGTTATCGCTTTCGTATGATATCGCGAGCAGCATCCGAGTACCCTTAAAATCAATTGCTCGAGTCGAGGATTGGAATGGATCGTGGTGACAAAAAAAACGAAAGGAATATCAAGAGTCGATTAACCGTACAACACTAAGCTTCTGTACTAGACAGTTGTTACTGATCTTCGTCGTTTCGACTACGCAATACTGAGGTGCTATTTCCTTAAATTCTTTAAAGAGAAACATTTTATTTTTGTTCTAAATAGCTACTTATTTATTACACTTTATTATAAGTAATAAAAAAAATTTCAAAATTTTTTAAATTTGAGATCATAATCAGTCTTCACAAAATATAACAGACATAAATGTGAATTTGCGTAATCGATTCGACGAACATTACTGTTCTAGGGTTAAAAGAAATATTTTATTGAAGAACCAACGCTGCAATCGTACCCATAGCGTCGGCGTCGTTTCATTTCCATTTTGTTTCCGCTTAATTAACGTCCACGATGCAGCGACATTGCGACGCATAATGAAAACAAACTTTTATTTACGTGCTTGTTTACCACTTAAAGTCGTTATTGTCAGTTTATTTATTAAAAAAAAAATTGATAAAATGTCTTCAATAAATTAAATTCGTTCTATAGATCAGGCCGTCATTATGCAAACGTAACCTAACCAACCTTACCAATAACTTTCCAATAGTTTGCCAGGGTAGATTTCTACTTGGCTACCCTCAGAACGACCCTGCAAAACTATCGCTTGGTGCAGTTCATCCTGAATGAAATAATCCGTCGCTAAGTTCCTAGAATTAAAATCCATTTAAGCATGCACGTTCGAATAAGACAGACAGAAAGCATGGTACGCCCCCCTCCCCCCATCCTTTTCGTGCACTCATCTATCCATTCTCTCGTTCTTTACTTTTTATCCTTCCTTACCCTTTTCTTAAGATTCCTGATGATCAGCGTCTACCGAAATCAGAATTGCCCAAGCGAAAACGCCACTGCGATTATATATACTTATATACCTTTATATATATATGTGTGTATATATATACATATATATCGAAAAAGAGGAAAACAGACGAAGGCAATTCTGGTCTTCATCCTTACTTTCTTCATCATTCCATTTCGTCTTCTATACTTTCTACCTACAGCTTGCATATGGCCTCCCGTTCCCTCGTTTACCAAGGAGCATTCTACGCGAAGCGAGGAAGGAAATTGCGATAGAATTCATTCCATTCCCTTTTCCACGATAATCGAGAGTTCCGTGAAGAGAGGTGGAAGGAGTATATAAAAAAAATCAAAGAATGGCGGAAGATGGTCGCTACCTCAGTTGAAGTACTCTCTCCTCCTCGCGAAAGCTTGAAAGAACTCACCTAGTACGTAGCTACGTACGGTATTCAAGAGTGAAGAGGTTTCCACCCTCTCTTACTATCCCTCTTTTTTACCCTCGCAAGCCCCCCTCCCCTTCACCCCTTTTCTTTCGTCTCACGCCTCGTTCTACTCGATACGTGGTAGACGCTTCCCTCGTCTCTTATCTCTATCGTTGAAATCCCGTTAGCAATCGTTCTCGGTTTGGTTAAGGTGCCGCTAGGTAATATCCAACCGCGCATTATAAATGTATTAGCAGAGTCTACGTGGCGACCTCGTTGGGGTGGAATTTTTTTTTTCCTTCCGCTTCGAGCTTTCTCGATTTTCTGGCATCTCGTCACGAATCATTAACCAAATCTTCGTTAACCTTACTTCCTGCTTCTCGAGTAGCTTTTTCCTGCCTATTGGAAAATTAAAGACCTCGTTGACTTACGGACCTAATTACCTGAGGGTGTAAGAGAAAAATTGATGAATATCTTTTTTTTTCGTCTTTCAGTGACACGCGTGACATTATGGCAAGTAGGTACAGGTACCTTTATTCTGCCATGATGTTTACCTCGCAAAGCCATCATTATCCTGTCGACGTATGATTTGCCCTGGGCGAAAGAGTTGCATGCTCGTCGACATGATTATACGTGTTTTTCTTACACAATTCTGGTCTCGTTAGCCAAAACTTCAGGGCGAGCATGAAAATGGGGATGAGAGATTTCGAATCTCCCCTCGAGGGTAGCCAACCCTGTGCCTTCTATGGTATATACGAATGCATCACCAAGTGGACCTCTTCCGTAGGTATCGGCACTCATTTTACTCGACGATCTACGTACACGTATGACCGCGTGTGCTTATATGCGTTACGCACTCGTACGTGATATATGAGCACCGTTTCGCTTTCTTACATCAGCACGCCTTTGCTTATGAGTTATGCTTTGGTACTATGGGAACCAGTAATGCATAACATTTAGTTGGATATATTTATGACATTGGCAATGACCAGGACTACATTCGATTTCGAAGGATTTCTCTTTTATTCTTTTTCTGTGTGTTTGCCTTAATTTACTACGTTTCTTTTTTGCTTCAAAAATACACGAATTCACTTGACGACTTACACGCAAGCTTTCGTGTAATTAAACAGTCGCTTTGTAATGTCGCGTACCTACAGAGATTATTTGACTCCTCGATATTTGTTATTTACATAGGCAGCCACGATGTCGAATATGAAAAAATGTTACAGTGTGACAAGGTTTATGACTTTGTGCGTGCGTGTAGCTATTTGACGGTATACAAAAAAGTTATTAAAAGTAAAAAAAATACAGCTGTAAATATTACCTGACTTTTTTATCTCGTTCAATCGATGGATATGATGTTCCGCTTCTGGTCAAACATGGCGGCTTTTTTCAAGCTCTATCGCGCGCTCGATCGCTCGAATCACTCTTGACTTTTCGAGCTCCCGGGCCACGGAAATTGAAAGCAAAGAGGCACACACCCCGTGGGAGCTCAACGTGGAAATTAAAAGTCCTAGAGGCCGGGCTGAATAGCTATATATCTACGAATTCCAAAAATAGAAGTCCTGTCTGGGACAATGTTCCACCAGGATCCCAGGGGAACGCATTTTAATTAAATTATCCATAGCCCGTGGCGCAGTCACCAAAGCCATTTTTTTCGTACTCGTTGACAGTGGGGATATGCGTAATCTTCGCAATGTGCAGAAAACCCACTGCGTACCCGCGATAGCACCGTCGAGATAGTAAGCCATGAAGAATGTCGCATGTGTAAATTAAGTGTACTCTCCATAGTCCACACGCGGTAGTGCACGATGAAAAGTAAAGAAGCGAAAATTTGAACGCGACGTCAATTGTAAAAAAAATATACAAAATTCTATTAATGCATTACACGTATACGTATACTGTAATAATCGCGTTTGCTATATCGTTAATAGTAAGAGAAGGAAAAAGGATTCGTAATCGCGTAAAGATAAATCGAACGACCATCTATCTAAACGAGTCCCAGAAATGGACGATAAATAACTGGAGCAGTGCCCTCTTCAGAATAATCTGTTCGCTTTCCGTTTGCGAGGGGTAAAGTTAAATGCCTCCATGACTCTTTTACGACTTTCATTCGTACATAAGCCTTTGTGCTTTGCCGATTCAAAACTGGTTCGATAGCCACAGTCACTTTTCAGTGCCGCTTCAGAGTCTGCAGGTGTAACGAGAGGCCAATGCAAATTAGCAGCAATGTCGGCGCTAAAGTGGCGCTCGGCAAGCACAGGGGCTTATTTAGGGTGTAATGCGAGGTGATTAATAAAGTCGTATTCCAGGCTGAGACGGTGCCACGCTCACGGTTCCAAAGATTTACTTAACATTAAATCAACTGCAACTTCAGAATTCCCTGGAATATTTGCCACGCCGTGTATCTACTTTGTCCAACGTTGCGCGCGCGTTCAAAATAATTAGGGATAAATTCCGCGCCGCGTCGAGACGCTTTAAATTAATCCTATAACGCAGGTTAGCTCGAAAGAGTTACAAAGAGAAGGAAACAAAAAACCAAGCAAAGTAACCCT
Source organism: Pachycephus smyrnensis (assembly GCA_030142225.1). Classification (NCBI taxonomy): domain Eukaryota; kingdom Metazoa; phylum Arthropoda; class Insecta; order Hymenoptera; family Cephidae; genus Pachycephus; species Pachycephus smyrnensis. The sequence continues at coordinate 53,589 of JARQST010000582.1, forward strand.
GATAAACCTATTGTCACTATGGTGTACGTGGACGATTAACCGGAAGTTGTGTACACTCGAGTGTACACAAGGAGGATCCTCGCTAGTGCTAAAAGAATAGATAAATATTTGCAGAATGGCAACGTGACGAATTATAAATTCCCACGAGACTGATACACATGATCCCAAGTAAATTTTCTACGAGACCCAAACTAAGATGGAGGATTTCATTAAAATTTATCATTTTCTAACAGAATAATCGATGATTGATATCCTAGTTAAGGATAGAGATGCTTAACCTTTAGGCTGCCGGAAGCCTTTATTTAGTATTTCTGTAACATAAAAGAATGAATATTGATTTTGTTAAATGCAGATAGTATGATTAATTGACAGCCTTTAGTAAAGATGACTCTCATTAATATGAGGGGATGATACCAGGTCTCGTGCATTGGATCAAAGAGAGAGTGGACTGGAACAATAAACACGAAAAATGTATGATTTGATTGCTATTTGAAAATTATACAGAAGAGTAAGTTCGTTCAGTGAAAGCCACCCGTTAGAAAGCGTTAACTTTTTTTCGCCAGACTTTTACAGCTTTCACGGAGAAGAATGCAATATGCTTAATGGACTGGAGTTTCACGATCTGTTTTTCTATTATAATTAATGCCGTAGATAACCAGCTAAGCGTCTACCTACCAAATCCATTAACTAATTGACACTGTCACGTAACGATCCCAACTCGCAATAACCTGAATCCTCTAACACGTAATAAAAATCGTCTCAAAAGTCTCACGAAATTCTACAAGATTTGCATAGAAAACGTCACTGTAACGTCGCAGCATCCAAATGCTTCAAATCTCCGGAGTAGGAAGTGCCCTGAGTGTCTAGGATGCACGATGCCCTCCAGTCCAGGATGAGTAATGTTTCTATACTTATATCATGTCTATTACTATATATACGTATAGTACACGTAACTATACGCCGACCAAGCGCATAAGAGTCTCAACTGCATTTTGTGCTCCGACTGTAAGCGTCCCAGAAAAAAAAACCTGACTCCAGCAGCTTAATACTGAGGTAACTGGCGTGGTAATGCGTTACGCGAAAAAGCGAGCGACTCGATCGTAATTTCCGGTGCTTGTTTCCGACATAAGTGCTCGTTTCGCATGTCCGGTGGGGCCCTTTTTCGCGCACCAGTATAATTAAACGCAAGTACTCTGATCAAGCGATCTCCCCCCTCCCCCCAATTGGGTAACTCGGATCGAAGCCCAGGTCGCGGGAGTGCCGTTAATTCGATTATTTACGCGCTTGTCGTCCAACGAAATAGGACTGTTGAATTTGTGCGTACACTAATGGGGAGTTTCGTTACGGGATTCCAGCCGAGAGGTTTATTCCTATAGCAGTGTGATGATTTAAACTGATTAGATGATGCACCATATCTAGCATACTCGGTATTATACGTCATTTTACGCAGTTTTTTTTTAATCATCCCATCATACTTTTCCTAGAACTGTGTCACTCTGGTGTAAATTAAAAAATATCATTATACGTTAATACCGGATTACTAGACGGATTAAGGTCAATAACTTTTTTTTTACCTGATATATCCCGATCCGGTACTAGACATATGTAAAGCGGCAGAAGAATGCATCTCTGGGCTACACCCATATGTAACACCACTAGCATTATCTCCCGTAGACGTTTCCCATAAAGGATTCTTATTCCAGCGTCCTTCCTCGAACTTTGAATTTCAATTTTCACATCCTTCAGACCCCGAGACACCCGACATCCACGTATTACCTAGTAACGTACTGCGGGATCCTCGTGTGTGAATAAAACCAAGGAAAGAATATAAGCAGAAGGTGGCGAGGATGGTTGAATAAGGAGAATAAAGTATAGGCGAAGCGTAGAGAGAAGAAGGAAGAAGGAAGAAGAAAAAGAAGAAGTCGGCGGATGTTGTTATAATCTGACATACAAGGGACAGCCGTGGGCACAGTTGAGAGGTTCCAAAGCGCCATACATCACTTTGAGACATCACCATCACCATCACCATTGCCATCGCCATCACCATCGCCAACCCCTCGACTGCTGACGCCTTACCTATATCTATGGATATTATTTACATGCGTGGTGAAGACGCGTATAAATACACAAACAGCATTCTCATTCGTACCTAAGGAAGTATGCTGATCTCGGTTTACTCCCTACGCAAAGTCCGCGTCTGCTGGATAAGAAAGCCGTAGTCACCTATAAATAACGCTCTTTTCTGACTAATGCACGCTAACCACTGCACTCGAGGAAGATACGATTTTCTTGCCAGAACCAAAAGGGAGATACCACGGTAACGTGTAGGGTAGCCACCTTTAAAGTACCACGATAACAGCCACCTATTAAAATACGTAGTGTACCAAGATAACCGATACCCCAGGTCACTAATGCCTCCCCGAAGGTCATATATAAAAGTGACAGGAAGCAAACTACTCGATTTACTCATATATGGCGTCGTAAAAATACCTCATACGTCATACATGCCACGTCGTATAAACATTATGGTACTTACCTGAACGCTTAAGAATTATTTAATTTGTTATAGAAATAACAATTTGTCCATGAAACGTATACAACGCGTATATCACTATGTCCGCATATCCCGTGTCTTGTAATGCAGATTGGAATAGCGGTATACGAGTAACTCCGCGAGAGGCGCACCATATGTGAGCACATACGTGCACCTATAGTCTCTTGATAAATTAAGTGGCTCGAGTTCGGACGATAAATCGCGAGCGAGCGACCGCTGGCCGATGGCCGATGATTTACCGTGGTGCTCTAGGAAGCTCGTGATCTATGACCTTGCCAGGGTCAGAAGGTAAGACAATGAACAAAGGGGATGCGCCTGGTGGCTAAGGGTATTCCAATTGGTATACGCGAGTCCAGTACTATACATAGTATGCCTATGTTGTGTGAAACGTATGAACGATTTCATGCATCCACATATGTATAATCCCTTATATGACTGATACCCTCCATCATCGAACACCGTACTCTTCTGCGGCCCCACTTCCTATAGCATGTACGAAATAACGTGCACTGTGCATACCATCTCTATATCATCCGAAAGCACAGCGTGTTGTACGGCATGCATATAGGTGCACGCATGAAACCTTGTATATGATGATATGCGTATACATATAGGTATATTCGCGAAGAAGCAACCGCTATGAATATAGCGTGACTGATAAGCCACACGGGCCAAGCCCCTTACGCATTGATTTATTATGGAGCTGTATTTATAGATTATGCACCGGGACGTCCTTCGCCATTATCGTGAACCATTCTTAACGGTGAGTAGCCACGAACGGCGTTAAGTGTGAACTGACAGTTGACAGCGATCCATTTGTAGCTATACTCGTTCATTTCGAGCGAGACCATTATTAGTCAAAGGGATTTCGAGCTCGTGGAAAGGATTTCATATATGAAAGGGATCTGAAGCAGATATATCTATCCCAAGGGAAGCTGGGAGTTGCTAGGTCACAAAGTCTTTGGGGAACATATCGAGTTACCCCTTATGTACGTACAGCAGCATCGTTGTATATACACTACTTGGTATCCCGTTGCGATTCTTGTACTTTGAAGTACTACAGGATTTACCAAAACAGTTATCGTTCTTGGATAACAAATTGTTGTGTATGTTATTGTATATATTGTATGCAGACATGTATATGCAGTGTGTATATAGCTAAGCAATTTTCCAGTGAGCGCGCCCTAGGCAGGACGATAGCATGGCTATCCTTAAGTGTCCTTAGTTGTAATCCGTGCAGTGAAGAGTTTACAGCAGAGAGAGGATAGACCGGTAAGACGCCTCAGGGACACCTTAGGGCGTCGCAGTAGCGTCGAGACGCTATACGGGCAATTCGTTCTTGTGAGCAAAAACTCAAGCAACTGATTCCTCCCCTTTCTCGAGCACTCCGTTGGCTTAATTTTTACGTTTTCTTTCTTCAAGACAATCCAGGGATTGGCTTGCCCCTGTATTTCTCAAGGGATGGCAACCCTGTCGACGGAAACACTCTTAGGAAGTATTATACCAGCCGCCACCACCACCATTGTCGTCATCACTATTACACCCATAACCATTGTCCTTCCACGTTGTCTTTTTTTCTTTTCACTGAATCTCCACATCCTTTTTCATACATCCTACCAAGAATTTTCGTCCACGACAACAAATATACAGTTTCTTTGTTTTTCAAGATGGGATATCTTTGGTTATATAACCAAAAATGTGCAAAATTTCGGACGAGTTAAATCAAGGTCGCATCAATGCCGTATGCGCAATAGCTAGACATAGGAATCCACAGCAGGTAATAAAGGGCAAGGGAAATTCCCATCTTTCTGCGACAAACTGTTGCCTGTCCTGAAAATCATGCCCTTGATACGAACCGCTATAGATCAGCCACGTTCCCTGGGACAAAATTGCTCCTTCGATTATTCTACCTCGATACCCACTGTATACGCGGATGGAGTTTCCATGATACGCGACAAAGCGATTCTCGTTGTATTATAGAATATTTCGCAGAAAAGCAAGGCGACCGACGTCAACGTGTTAATAGCACGAGCTGAATAATTTTAATTGGGAGTATTAGACGAGTTTGAGTAACGGTAAACTTACTAAGAACAGCTCGTATATATCAAGTTTCCATAGAAGATCCTGAACTTTGTGCAGTTTCCAACGATATCACGGAAAGCGACACAGTTTAAATGGCACGATAAGTAGATAGATATGTAGATATATACACACACACATAGATAAGGTATACCTATATCCTTGTCACGGAAAGCATAGAATGAAATTAAAATCTCAAGTGGGTATGGTTGAAGGATGCCGGCCGAGAAGATAGGAAAAGAAAAGAACGGATACATGGCACGGCTAAACTCACGGATGAAAGTTCGCTAGTGCCACGGTAGAAGTTTTACGTTTCTTCCGTTGAACAATGCCGAGGAGCGACGCTGTTCCTGAGAATTATTACGAGCTGCGAGCTTTCCGTTCTCTATTGCAACTGTGCATATCCGTGAATCTATAGTTAGAAAAAAGATAAAAAGAGTTTTCTTGTCAACGCTATACCAAGAGAGCCAATAAATCGTACCTACGAGAAAGAAAAACCATTTCAATCGAGACACACTTAATGGCCTTTCCTTGGTAAACTTACCCTGCCATCGGTATCACCCTTGGGAATCGATAGACTACTATAATTGGTTTTCCGTGGCGCGTATAAGGTAGGGATAAAAAAAGAGGAAAGTTAAAAAAGACGAGAACCCAGTAGCGAATGCGCTAATTCCTTGTCTGATATACTGGTTTTGCGAGGGCGTCGCTTTGTTAGCACAGACCGCGCCCTGCAGCGAGAACGAACGCCTAGTTAAATACCGTGGCCAAAGGGAGTAGGGAACCACCCTCGTTTCAATCAGCTTTAACGTTTTCCAGAAACATTATCCCTTGTCCGTCAACATTGGTAAATATAGTGTGGTATACACCAAGCGCCACGTACGTAAGTAATATACCTTCACTACATTCCTGCATATTAGAAACCTCCACTGTAGAAATAATCGACGATTATCTCTCATCGGCAGTGGGAAAGGAATGTGACGAATTTCCAAGAGACCTTGCCTGATAGATGAGTACGTTCATTTTAGAGATTCTAAAATCAGCGAAAATCCTCTAAGGCGTCTCATTAGCCCCTGTCAAGGCGATGAATATCATTCCAGGCAGTTGAACAGTTTGACGTTCTATCGGAAAGAATATTTTTTTTAATCTCAAGGAAAAAAATATCTTACATTAAAATTCAAGTCTTTCTACGAAAAGTATAAAAAATTACTTACCCTTAAAAAACTTCATGAATCTTAAGAGTACTAGAGATCAAGGCATGTCTTGATAGCTTTACACAATTTTTTATAACAGTTTAAAATCTCTTATAACTCAAGTTCTTTAGAATAAGAAGCGTATTGGCATTTGACTGTTAAGGGTGGTAGTCACGTCGGGAAAACGAACAGTGCGGTTTCCGTGGGTACCGTAGAATGGGATTTCGAAATGGGGTTGAAAGGGGGTTGGAAGTGGAACGAATGTAGGCTACGTACGTTGGGTGAACCTCGAAATGGTAAGAGTCGTTCATGTGTCTACGTCGAGCGGTCTTGGCACCCGATTCAATCATGCTATTCCATTCCGCAATTTTACAGTGCCCTATACCAGAAAGTTCACTTCCGGGTTGAGCCATTCATTCAAATATTTACCAGAACCGGTACGCACCAACTGCGTCTGACGATGATTGTAAATATCATCATTGAAGTTCCGTCAAATTCCCTTTCAGAAGCCTTTATACATATGCTCATCCATCTATAGAGACAGACACATACCTATATACTTATATAACCAGATCCTGTCGAATCGATGTAGCAAAATTTCGGGAATCCACAGAAGGAAGCCCAACCATCACGGATATCCGTACTTTCAGTCTCTTCTTGCTCCAATTCCGCTTCCGGAACAAACGTTGGGAAACGCCATCGTTCGAGTTACCATGAGCGTCGGTGGATGCTCTTAGGAGCACTTTATTTCCGCAAGGAAGATAAGCTTGCCCGTGCAGAAACGAATCAATTTATCGGTTCGCGCAGCAGCAACAGACAAAACGAAATGTCTGCGACGCACGAGGCGCAACTGCATCGAATCCATCAACGCTTTCGATACTACCGTTGCGGCTGATATCCTTTCACGTATGTAGATACCTATAACCTTACCATATATAGATTCACGCGTTCGCTGTAATACCACCTGTACCAGATACATAGCACACATGTTATACTGTATCGTGTTCGCTCTGAGTAGGAGGCTGCAAATTCCCTATACGCTATATATATATATATATATATATATCCACAGGTATATTCTGTAAAAATGCTGGTATCCTTGGCTGATTCCATTCGATTCAGTATGTATCGTCCAGGGAGAGCGACTGGCAATGCGCCTTTTCAAAGATGCTCTCTCGTGTACGTTACATGAAAATGGAACTTGAATATATATATGTGTATATACATGTATACATATTCCCTCTCTCTATATCACGATATACCCTACATTCCCTGTATATAGATATGCGTTTCATATGTTGAGGATACAGTATCGATCATGCAGGTGAGAGGCGACAGCCACTTCAAGCGTGCACCTACATACGTATATGTTTCCCTTTGAACAGCCAACGCAGCTTGGATTTAATTGCATTGGCCGTCTTTCGAAAATGTGCAATTACTCCACCGCCCGGTTATATATGCCTCGACGAATTTCCAACGTGGATGAAACGTAAGCCAACATACGGTATATAACGTAACAAGGAAGTACGCGTATACGTATGATAATTCCATAGCATAGTATATATTATAGTATAGTATTACTATTCGACAGTCTCTTTTTGATGTATTGATTAACATGTATACCCTGTTAGAAGTATCAATATATCCATATGTGGATATATTGATACTTCCATTTCTAGGAATTTATGATGCTCGCCACTGTAACTATGTAGGTGTTCTACGAAGTTGTTAAAGTCGATGTATATAGATACGTTCGATGAAACGACAGGAGGAGGGCATCGCTTCTTGGATGGGTTAAGTTTTTGTGACGTTAATAATGGTAAAGGCCTGTGGACGTGATAATCAATTAGAAGGACGTCTTCATTTGGGCGACTCCTCCACATCGTGGCTGAAGATCCAATCGGTCAGTTAGGTCCTACATAAGCCTGTACTCCATTCTCCGAGTAGTTCAGCGGCATATAAAGGGGACTAATTAAATAATAATGCGCTATCCGATATTTCTATCAATGATGGACCGACGATCAGTCTTCATAACGTAGTCCGTGTGATGCGATACATCTCATTTGAATAGTTCATGTTGCGCCTGGAACGCCAATCGATCAAATAATCATTTCTATTAGATTCGAGAAATATATATATTGTTTCTTTGCATTCGTTTTTTTTTTTTTTTTACTAATAACGTTAATGTAAAACTATCACGTTGCTCCTGGTAACAAACGAGAAATTGAATCAAAGGTTGCAACTGCTAGATTGCTATAATATTAGGGATAACTCGATAAGTCAAGAATCGTTAGTATCCTAATAACGATAGTATCGATCGTAACGTTGGACCAATGAATGACCAAGAGGCGAAAATAGTATACCTCAATAAGACGTTAAGAATAGTGTCTTTCAATTTGTTTCTCCCTCTTAATGCACTTACCTGAATTCTGTACACGATTATAACGATAATTTATCCAGGCAGAGCAGTTAGTCTCGTGCCTTTAAATAGATCTAAGTAAATACAGATGTCATCTAGATTAACCTAGACATCAGTCAAGATTTGCAGATAACTCTGTTTAACTGTTTGGAAACGATGGAATAAACTAATAAACATAACGCCGAGAGATTCTCGAGTGTCCCTCTACCATCTCAGAATAAATAATCCAAAGACTTTAAAGTGTTATCAAATTACTTAACGCCTCATTCGTTATCCAATTGTCCAATTTCAACAATTGACCATTCCATTCGGGAAAAGAAAGGTTTGCAAAGTCGATCATTTTTACCAGTCAGTGTATACAGCCTTGCTTTGCTCAGCCATACGACACAATGTCCCAGTTTCACAAACGGCCAGCACTATTATTGCTCCATGAAACACTGCAACTGTCCAAGCTATTACCGTTTGTCTTCTGCTTTCCATCATTCCGCGGACCACTTGGACGTTTGTCAGCCGGTCGAGCGAGTGTATTTAAACTTGCCCACCGTAGCTGCCTCGGAAATGCATTGTCTATCTTGTTGCAGCGCTGGCCCACGTCCAGAGCCAACTAATGGAAACTATTGGAGTTTGAGGAAGGGGCAAGAGGAGCCAGCGGGGAAGGGGCGGTGGAGGGGAGGGTGGATTCGATTGATATTAAACGGATACGGAAAGCTTTGTGCACAGCGAGAGAGCCTCGGCGCAGTTTCATTTCATTTCATTTCATTTCAATGGGAACGTTTATCCGCGTGTTTATCTTACGTTGCATTGTTATTTCGTTCTTGTACAGGAAGAAAGGAAAGGAATAATTGAACCGGGCCCAGTCGCGGATTTCTATTATCATAGTGTACGTCCGATGGATATCGCCAGAGCGCGACGGAACCATGGGAAAACGCGCCATTGGTAAGCCATTTTCCTTGACGCTACGTTAAAACTTTCAGCAAGCGAAACTTTCTCGGTAAGTTGAATCTTTGAATTACCCGCGTAACTGTGAAACTTGCGACTTATATAACACGTCGTGGTAGCTCTATCCGCGGTGTAATAGAATAAGCTTATACTATACGGATGTGCATATTGTGTGACGTCTGACACTAGGAACTACGGTAGCACGAAGCAAGTATAGTATATGAGGGATGAGATCGCGCTGACGTCATTTACGATGATTTCGAAGGCTGGTCGCGTGCGAACCTCCTCGTCCTACGGGCAATATTATATGTCACCCCACCGGTCACCGGCCGATATTTATGTCCTGGTGCTCGGGATAAATATGAAAAAGATACGGCCTTACATGACAGATTTACAACACAATAGTTACGGGACAGGGATAGGACTAACGCGGCGCGGTGCCTTTTTGCTGCCGGTTGAAATTCGCTTGAGACGCCACGACGGTTTCTGTCTTTCTGAATGCGTAAAATGAGATCCCCAATGCGCAATACTAATGTATTATTAAGCAGCTTCATATTATCCGGTAGGTATATAAAATATCATCACTTTGCACGGTCCCACATATGAAACCGTAGTCCACGTATGAGATCTCCAACGAGCGAACGGTCCCTGTCCTCGAGGAAATATTAAATTAAATTAGGCAATGATTTAATTAAAAAATTGAATTTCCGCGCGGATATCTATCCTGGACCCAGTCGAATGGCACCCTCTGGACGTTACGTTACGTTTTATGGCTTTTTCCGTATAGCTTAATTAGTCGGCCATCGCATCCCAATTAGTGCGATTGACGTAATTAAGATATTACGGCGCACGCAAAGGCCAAGGTTTAACGACGCGTCGGCCACCTAATTGCAGTTTCACCGTACCTGTATGTCCGTGCAGTCTCTCTTCTACCCCGAGTTACGCCTCCTCCGGTGCGATACTTTCATCCGGGCGCGTAATGACCGCGCTATCGCGACATCTTGTAATTTCAACATCGCAATAATAAAGGAGCGTCCAGCGTCGCGATAATAATCCCGCGTGTGACGTGTCATTCACGTCGCGTTGATGCGCGTAAAGAAGGATCTAGAAGTATATACATATATACTTATAGTCGAGGAGGAAGGCGGCCGATTTTCTTCAGCACTCCGGCGGCAATACGGTGGGGTTATGCGACAAATCCTCAATTTGTCAGTAGGAAAGGAGAAAGAGGGGGAGGGGACTGCGAGAGGAAAAATATGTAAAGGAGATAGAAGAGTACCAAGAGAATAAGAGATAGCGCTAGGGTACAGCAAGCGAGGAAGGAAGTATTAAGCAAGTAAGTAAGCGGACGGGCAAGTGCTTACCACCCAAGACGGCAAGAAAACGTGAATGCCCAATTAATAATAGGATTAATTCGGATCTCCTAATCTTTCCGGGCATTAATTATTTTACGCACGATTGCGCGCGAGGGAGTAATCATAATAGAGAGCGCTCGCGTACCATGCACGTGGACCGTTCCTGTGAATACAAATCCCCTTAATTAAACCATTGCCAGTGCGTTCGAAGTTGGCGGCCATGCGGAGAAAGAAATAATTCGCTGAGACGTATATTACACGTATATATGTATATACGGTATGGGTCATGGAGTCGTAGGGTAAAGTGCCTATTTCGGATCAGCTCCTAATTCGGATCAAAAAATGTCAAATGCCTCCCAAGCCGTTGCCAATAGCAACCAGCGCCAACTCTAAAGGTTACTGTGTTACTATAGGGATGGCTAAAGACGACGGTGAAAAAAAATATATCTACGGATGATACAGTCGGTATGGAAGGCATATGAAATTTTTTTATCCGAATTAGGAGCTGATCCGAAATAGACGCATTACTCTGTATATTCAAAATCAGTGTCAGAGTCATAAACTGCATCCAGGTTAAATTTAAGTTGGCGCGCACGAAAGGCCCAGGCTCTGCAAAACGAAGGAAGGTTACTCCTAGCTGGGAGATTAGAAGCGTATAATTAGCGCGGCGCCCTCTCAAAGCTCGTTAACTTAGCGTGGAGGCGCGTGGATTAATCGACGGGATGAAATTGAAAACAAAAACGGGGCTCATCGCTCGATACGTCTGGATTTTGTTCTAAGTATAATTAGATGACGGATAGGGGAGCTGGGATGGCGATAGAAAAAAAAAAACATTCTGAAAGACGAGAAGAAAAAGTAATTGCATCGTATAACGGATCGAGTAGCCTATTTGGCAATTATTTCGAAGAAACAAAAAACCGTATCAATTGACGTTAAACGGAAAAGAAAAGTAGGGTACGTGGAAGTCGATAACAAAGAGACCTTTACGTTTTCAATAAATTCCAAATAGTGTAGGTAACTAAAACTGGTCACCGACGTCAGGGTGCTTTCCGACAGTGCGAACTGACAGAAAAAAAAAAGAGTACGAAAAAGCAACGAATCGTCCCATAAATTCTTATAAATAATCGCTCGTAGTAGTCGAGGGGGGATATTTTTCGCAGCTGTGCATGATGCGTATAATAATTCACCGATCGCGCAGGTAATGGTGATGCATTATCGCCCATATGTCCCCGCAACTGGACGCATACACATATAGCTGCAACGTATTATATATATACCTGTATATAAATATATATATATACATTGTATGTGTATCGCTGCTCACCAAGTTTTCGTATAACCCTTAACGTAGCCCGAGGGTGCCGACTAGTTCCTGCGGAGTCGCCCTTGATAAATTGGCAATGCTTACCGCGAAAGTCCAACAGCTCTGGACACCCTCGGTAGTGCTGGTAGTCACGTCACGCAGAATGCACTCACCTGCAACCAAGAGGAAGAATAATTAGCGTGCGAAAACGATCAATGGGAGACTCAATGGTTCCCGCAAGTGAAATTAGCCAACCTTCATACGGGAGGAGGGAGTGAAACCAATGCCATGAAACTGCTTTACCTATCTGTTCGGACTGATAACAGCGAATTCAGCCGTGCAAACTTTGGCAAATGAAATTACGTTGAAGGTATAGGAATAACATGATAGTTACGAATTTCATGGAACGAGAGTTGAAGATGGAAAAAAATGGTATAAACAGATAAATTAAACATGCAATTAAAGAAGTACAATTAAGTGATGCTTAGACGGACTGGTTAGGGGTAATAAAAAATATTTACACTATACGTGTATACTATATTATACTGATAGAAACGGGATAAAGTTATACAATTTTTGCACTCGATGTGCAAACAGCTTTCCCTCAGCAAGTCTGGCGGTTGGGCGCCATAGAAAATCTACGCCGATTCACAGGCGCCCTATATACGTATTACGTAAAAGCTTGGCGTATGCGCTCCTCGTGCACTGGGGCCAGTTCAATTCCGCGTGAAAACGCTTTCAGGAATTGCTATACAGCAGTCCTGTATGTGTATAAGGGTTTGAGGATATATATACACACAGACACGAGATGACTGAGTTCGTGGAAGTTCAGGATCTCCCGAAATCGAGGACGCTCCCGTGGGTCTCGTGTGCGATTCCGAAGGTGCGTAAGGTGTTTACGTGCGTGGGTGTTTGAACCCTCTGCTCTATCATAAACTGCAAGTGTAGTGACGGTGGATCATATAGCTGTAGCTCAAGGATGAAAAGGGAAGAGGGTTAGGCGGAGGTAGATACCAGAAGAGAATGAAGGAAGGGTGCCTGAAGGACCGGGAGGAAGGTATGGACTGCAGAGCCGTTACCTAAGATTACACTCCCCTCGTAAAAGTGATGCCGGCTGCCATGAAAGGTGAAACTGGTGAGACAGACAAAACGCTTTACCCTGAGAATTTTCTTCAGGTGGAAAATACCAGGAGGTTGGTTGACTCGAAATCCTGATAAAATTGCAGAAATTTTCTTAGGTACTGCGTCTTACGTACACAGACTGATTTTTCTCTGCACGCTATGTTGCGTCCCCTGAGAAATAACGGGTGTCCAAACAACAACCCCCATACAATAGCATTGTCAAAATGGTTTCTGTCAAAACCATCGATAATATTACAGCTATACAATTGTCTATTCCGTACATATTATAGTAGCAATAAATAAATTAAATTTATTACCCTGAATCAATATTTCCCCCACCCACAGGCCTAACCTAACCAATTTTTCAACAAAATTCTTAAAACTTCATAGCCTTTATAACACAACAGGACAAATGCAATCCAGAGCACTAATCGGAATCGCAAAGCGAAAAACGTCACTGGTACCGCACTTAAGATCAAGACGCTAATCGAAATATTACAAAGGCACGTTATACTTCGTCATATGGCTGTTGTCTAACGTAGCGAGAGTGCGTGATGTGGGTGGCTGGATAAAGCATTTACGAGCGCTATAAATTAAATGGAATACAAGGTAGGTAAATTCGATTTATGGTTGGCAATAAATATTAGCCGGGAGACACGTTTCAATTACTCGCCACGATGAATTTCACTGGAGGCTGACCGACTGCCGCTTTGTCTACTCGCGGACCGATCAACCACTGACGTACGGTAATTGCCCTGCACTGAGGGTATAAGGGGGGCAAGGGGCGAGGTAAAAGAAGAAAAGAAAATACCGATTAACTTACTATCGCGGCCATCCTGTCTGTCTTTCTCGATGGGAGGATCTTTCCTGTGAACTAACCTTGCGATTAACACCCCGCTGCGAGATTGCGTTCGCAAAGTCGCGCACTCATACTTTTGCTATTTTTTTATATTTTTTATCAACCAACGGATTACTATCATGCAGTATGCTGGTTACGTGTTACGTGACTACGCGTTCTATCCGCTCCTCGTTAACTCGTGCAGCTTCATTGATGTTTCAGTGAACTAATTGAGTGGAAAAGGCATCGAGTATATATAGATATACATTTATTAGCCATATAACATACATATAACCTGCATACTCGAGGATGCAGTGGCGACGTTTCAAGTCGTCTACTAGCAACGTAAGGTATAGGTAGGTATAGTAGTAAGACGTTGCATATGCAGCTGCAACCGCACCTGAAACCGGTCACTTAACGCCACTTGATTTTTTTTTCTGTGAAGGACAAGCTTTGCCACCGCAAATAAGAAAAACCTTCGTGCATAATTTTACACGCGTGAAATAATTTCTCTTTCAGGGGTGCTCAAGTTCATACCCAATTGGGTCTACGGTGAATCATGGGACTACTGCTTCTGATTGGACTGCAACGACATGCACTTTTGGGTACAGAATCCAGTATGCTATTTCATGCATATGATTCCTTTTGAGGTAAACTACAAAGCCGCAGGGCCATGCGGGAGAATAAAGATTTCAAAGTTGACCCGTTCCTAATCTTTTCTCCACATCTAGGCCTCGGCCGGCGGAGGATCCAAAGAAACGTATGAATGCGTCTTGATTACACGTGGTAGCGCTGATAAATAGACTGAACGGTACAGCGTTTTCAACTCTAGTCGTACTACGGATTTCTGTAGGTAACGGATACGAATTTGCTTTGCAATATCCGTTTCCATTAACAAAACTAATGCAAATATATATTTGACGTACTGGATACGTGTTACCAAATGTATCCATATATCTATTGTACGCGTATATCTGTAGCTACGACAAATAACTGCATATATCTCGGTAACATGCTGAGCGTAAGATCAAACGATTCTCACCGAGCAGCCATGCAGTATCATATACATAGTCAAGAACCAGCAGACAACTAATCAAATCCAGAGGCAAATCTGAATTCAAACTGATATTGCAACAAGTGTAGTCAATGAAAGGAAAATGAGTGCTCTCGGGTAAAATCATGATTTTTTGTGCAGGTATATGTATATGTATATCGGTGGATAATTATAACGCGATACTACCGTCGCTGATAATACCCCAGAAAATTGATAGGACAATCGAGAGATTAGTGTTTCATTATCAATGTACAAGATCGGTAATAAGAATCGCGGTAGCTAAAGCGCGTTTGATGTATACGTATATTTATCAGATTTGTCCCGATTACTATCTCAACCTGACAGCCCTGTTTGTTCTCTGACGCTTGAGAAATGTCACGCATCTATAATACTCTATTGAATTAACCATTGGCTTTTGAATATACTAGAGGTGCACAGAGTCTCTCAACTTCGAAGATCCCAAAAAAATATTGTAGTAGTTATATTTTTTTCAAATTCTACAGAATCATACGGACCGGTATAAATGATTTGGACTGATGCTGACTCATCCCTCTCTGCAGAATTCCTGTGGCAAGGAAAATGGACCAATATTGAATACCAATAGTATCTATTTGAGAGGAAACTGCGAAATAGATTTAGCTTCTTTTTTTTTTATTTCTTTTTGGGCAGTTTTTAAGATTATTGGAAACAGTCAGCAATTCAAAGGATCCGCAAATGGGGTGATTTAATTGAACGGAAGAATCGTCAAGATTGACTACGTCATATATAGATATAGGTATATATAACATATCTACCAACTATTACATTGATGAGGGTATACTTTCAACTTGATTGAATAGTAGTTAAAGGTCAAATGATTGTACGCTGTATTCATTTCGTTTTAGGTTCGTTATAGTGGTACGGCGCACTCCAAACTCTCGGGTCGAGTGGTTAAAGTTAATTATAGGTATTGACGAGGTATTGATACGAATCAATATAATTCAGCAGCGGCACAGCAACACGCGTCAATGAGAATACGTGAAGCTATCTATCCATCTATTAATGCGTCACGCAGGTAATAATCACACGCATCATTAGTGTACGTGGTTTTACATACCCGAATAATATGAATAATTGTATTGATTCTTAGGGATCGTTACAATATGTTAACAATACCAAACTATGGGATTAATATTTAATGAGGATAATTAGAGTGATAATTAATCGATTTTGAATACTCGACAATATATGATCAAAAGTGGGAGGGGGGCATTATTCATAATTTTTTTTAACACTATACAGGCCAGGTAGTTGTGCGAGTAACTTTTACCAGTGGTCGGCTCTTTTTGTCACGAATTGACAAGAAATGATTTTTGCTATGTATGTAAAAAAAATTCAATAACTTTGAATATCTGGAAAATCACAATTCAAAATTAAATTTGTGTTAAAAGTTAAAAGTTAACACCTAACAGCAACGAGCTAGCACTGAAATATTCGTTTGTTTTATAATAATAAAAAAATTTTTTAAATATAACGTGTCTTCCTCCCTTTGTGGCATCTCTGATGTAAACAATAGATACGTTTTACGACCAGCGCGATTAGAATGACGCCAATGTGGCGTCATCGGCCATTAAAGTGTTAATGGACACGTCCCGGGTCTTTAAACTTTTGGCGGGTGTATTAATCGAAGAGGTAAAATCCTCGAGTTCTCAGTAAAATCCGTCCATTAATAATCGAAGATTACTACCGGCATCGAAGAAATTAAAAAGCGCCGTTGCGCTCATCCACGTGATATAGCAAGTCCGGCGTTGCGAGTAATGATAATAAACATGTCCGTTTCTCAAACGACAATAATAAATTTTCACACCGCGAATGCCGTATAGTCGCCCTAAATCACAGAAACGATATATCACGCCGCTGGCGTCTCCATCGGGTTCGCGACTGTATAAATGTAATTTTGCGAGCAAATGGGATGCCTGTAAGTTATTCACTGCTGCCGTCGTGGCGCTCGACCTACCCCTAACTACCTTAAAGGTAGATATTACTAACTATATACATATAATACACAGTCATATTACGTATAAGAATACGTGTACACGCGTGAGTTCAATTTCGCATCGCTAATTCTTCGACTTCAGAATGTATCTCGGAGAGGTGCACGTGTAAAAGCACGTTCAGTTTATAATGCATATAAGAAGTCATGCACGTCATCAATCATATCCTGAAGCTGAATCGCTCAAAGTAATTTCAACAAACTGATACTACAGTCTCTGAAAACATACGTGCGTCTCGCGTGCGTATAGACGTACTGATTGCAGGTAGAAGCAAAATAAAAGAAAATCCAAAGATTTAAAAAAAAAGAAAAACACGTCACCGTCGGATCTTAAAAATGTCGACCACGTCCAGGCGTTGTTTTTCCATGAGATCCACACTTTAATTGCCAGAGACGGTACAGAGCCAATCAATAAAGATCGTGCCGAGGAATCAGAGTTGCCAACAGACTAACGGGCTTGTCCACCCTCCGAGACTCTGGAACAAGTAGGCCTAGAAGAAGACCCAAGTGCCTCTTCTTGCTCATTCAGAGTCCAAGCAAACACGAAGCTAATGAACTGTTAAACGAGCCTACGTTTTAAGGGACTGCCGCTTTTATATAGCTAACACACGGTAGAAGAAGGTAGCAGTAGAAGGTGGATGACTTGGCTCACTGAGTGACTGGCTGGTGTGTTAGCGAGAAATACGACTGAAAAAAAAAAATATCTTGCTTTTAATGAGCTTCATTTTCTAATAGAGAAGCTGCACGAAGTTTCGCGTCGATCGGATTCGAAGAAGATGAAAGGGATTGATCGATCAACTGGAAATTAAATGACTTTCCCTTTCGAGGAATGTCAATGTAATTATATGTAATTGCAATTATCCGGTTATCGTTTTTTATGTCGAAGCAAAAATATCCATAGAATACGTTTCTATATAGTGTTACATAGCGATATAAATTGCTTGAGAATCTCGAGATCAATTCGTTATATTAGAGATCTAGAAATATATTCAACACCCACGAGATACGGTTGAACTCCGTATAACGGTAATACGTCGGAATTATTCTACAGGAAGAATTTTGATAATAATTGAAATAAAAGTAAACTTTATATTAACAAGTCAATATCTATTAACGAAATAGAATGAGCGTATGGATTATAGGTTTTCTGTAATAACTCCCTCTGGAGACGAAGAGACGTCCGCTCTACGTGAAACTAACGCGACAGTTTCGCTATGAAGGTAGACACACAAGTCGACGAAGCAAGGTGGTAGGCGGACATCTTTATTCATCACTCCATTCCACCGGTTCTCTGAAAGTATTTGCATGAGGATACCACCTTTCCATTCTCAAGGCTTTTCCAAGGGATATGGTATAGTTGGGTACAGCAGATAGACCGGAAAAGGCCAGAGTGCAGTAAGCGAATAAGGCATAAAAATTTATGCACTTTATTCGTATTAAAAAAAATGCCGACGTTACTTGCATCAAGTTATTAATACATTTTAAAGTATGATTAATCTCATGAAGATGAATATGAAGATCGTATTACAACTAGCAACACATATACATATGTAAATTTATTATATTTTATATATGGTGCATTCTATTATATTTTTCACATAAAAACAGTTCTTTGCTCATAGTCTGCTTATCTTTAATCTTAAATCCATAATCTTAAACCCCACGGAAAACTGCGAGCCACTAGGAAAATGCTAGGGGAGGAAGTCGAAGACGGGTTAATGGAGGTTAGTGCCCCCAATCTGCGTTCTAACGCCTCCCCCTACTCCCCAGCCCCTTTTACCATTTTCTTCACCTTCTTTGCCTTATTCAGAATCAGCCTCCCACCTCCCACCCTCTTTCTCTCTGTTCTATCTTTGGCCTCATCCCGTCCGTAAGTTGGACGGTTTTTTAATATTCATCGGGTCGCCGACTTTATCGGGATCACGAAAGAGTCTAGTCACTTTTCTATTTTTTATGTTTTTTTTTTCGTTTTTTTCTTCTATATGTATATAGATACAGATAAATGGTCGTCGTTGCCGCCAGAATAATTTCTTTAAGTTTTACATGATGGACAACTCCTAGGGATCGTGTACGTACACGTGAGCACTGACAAAGAAATCTCGTGACAAGGTATTTCCTATAGGAATTAACCGGGTTAGTGATGGTAATCGTGGAATTTTATATTGAAAGGATTAATATCACGCTTTACTGTACCGGTACACGATAACATATGCAAGATATAAATACGGATGGATGACTGCGAAAGAATAACTATAGAAGAAATATTTTATTGTTTTATTTAACATTGATTCTGCACCGGCTGAATTCTTTATTGCACGACTGCAAAAGCCTTATACTGGGTCTGATATATAAAGGTTATATTAAATTTGCGATCTTTCTTTCTCCTGCAGAAATATACTGCAATCTTTTCTAATACTTCTCGACTACTCAACTTTACAAGGACTCTTCGTGGCTCTCGAGAGCTGTATTCGCGACTTGCGTATGAACGAGTGCGGATAATGCAAACTGCAAATTCGTGTAACGAGATAAATTCGACGATGCGAAAAGGACTTAAGAGAGAGAAGGAAAGCAAAGCTTTCCAAGACTTACCAGTGTAAGAGCTGTGGTATTACAGTCTAGTATATTGTCAGTATAACTATGTATAGGTGAAGTAACATATTGACGTCCATTAAGATCTTTATATTTCATATCTTTCGAAAGATATGAACTCTACGAAAACTATAGCTGATCTTCGATCGACCATAATCCCAAAATCTGGGATAATCCAGTGGACATCGAATCTTTTATCTTTTCACACTGTCGCCTTTACGTCGACCGAGCGACAGCCTTATCTTTGCAGTTTTTACCCTCGTATTCCATAAAGATCTCAATTAATCTCGACCGTTAAAATCTGACTAAATCGAATCGTAATCCAATCTCTAAACGAAGGTAGATTTGTTATCAGAATCTATGACCCACGAAGATATTCTCTTAATATCAGACCGATGGCAGGAAGCGAATTATTAATAATGCAAATAAAAGAATTTTCGTTGGCAGTGAAGGGGACTCAAAAATTTTATTGAAAACTTCAATTATTATAATCCAGCTATAATTAGTCCGCTTGGGGTGGCTCGTTAGTATCGATCCGACGGGCAAGCCAATTTCGATAGAGTAATATCGATCTTCACTCAACTTGGCAGCAATCAACGAACTGTACATTGTACCTGTTCATCCTCGTAAATGAATGACATAATTTCTCTTTTTATTTCAGTAAAACATTCAATCAGACATATTACAGTTTATTAAAAAAAATTCTAAACTCTAAGACGACTAATGAGTCATTTAACCTGACGAATCTACAACACTCATTAAGCTACGACGTGGACGCGTCGTAACGTGTGTACGTAAATTAATTGTCCTTTTCATCGACATCTCCCCTGATGAGTCGTTAATTACTCAAAGACGCTTAATATTATCGTGAACGATGAACGAACCCGCTAGACAAGTTTGACGTTTTCGTTATTGGCGTATCGACTTGTTAATAAAGAATCAAAAGACTCGGTCGATTTCCCGCGCCATTAATATTATATCTATATATAGCTCATGGCACCCGACTGAGAAAGAAATTTCGTATATGAAACGTCTAATTACGGTGCTCTCGTACAGCATAGAATAAACATGACAACCATTGTACCATATATGGATACAATGTGCATTGATCCATTGATACATTGACGTACGTATGTCCTATTGAAAATGTAACGAAAATCTGTCAACGAAACGAGTCACGTTATCCACAAGTTTGACGGCAAAAGAAGGGGAGAGGCAGTCGATTGGGTTTTTGAGAGGTATTTGTCACTGTCAAGTCAGTCCGACATTTTTGTCGACTTAATAGAGATTGGCAACTTTATCAGTAACGAACATATATTTTTATCTGGCACGGGCAACGAATATTTTAGAGGGGAAAAAAAACGTCAGAATGACATCGTGCATATTCAGCCGTGTAATTTCAAGTATCGCCAAAAGGATTTTCCAATTTTCCAATTTTCCCGTCATAGAGGGAAATACTGAAATTTAATTTTTTTTTTACTGTAGAGTCATTCCACGAATGAAGAATCCTAAAAGGGAGTCAGTATAATTTCATGTTTATTTTTAGCGCGTCACCTTAATTTGACAAAGCCCACTTCCCCCACCTATACATCCATGATAAAAAATTTCTCATCGGTGCTTAAACTTTTTGGTACCCTCGTTTGAGCGAAGCTACGGACGGTCACAATCTTAAGCCGCTAAAGAGGCTTACGATGATTGACAGCTGTGTGAGCTGCACCACTGCCAGGACTGCTGGACTGACGGTTTACATGGCCGTCCTCACATATTAGCTCACTTGTTTTTTTAACCTTCCCTTTTAAGGTACCTCACATCTTTTCTTCACGCGTATTCCCAAACCGACGACTAAGATCCGGCAAAGTGTCACGCGCTTTCCATCTGCTTATCGACCAGGAATCTTGCTAGACCAGATAATAAATGAACCTACTTTGAATCGTACATCCAGCTGGTCAGGTAAACTGCTTTCAAAAAAAAAACCTCATCCATAATAATCATACTTTTAATCGTTCCCAATAGAAATTCGTTCACCATAATCGACGAGGCAGTCGCGTCATTATATTACAACGAAAAAAGGGCCAGTGGCGCGGCTAATTAGGCAACCATCTCTAGTTCATAGCGTCGCTGGAAGTTTATACTGATAAATTTGTGCACCCGGGGCGATGAATCGCACGGATAACTTCCTGGGGAATCGTGCATCTAGGGAATGGAACGAGTACCGCTGGGAGTGGGGAGATTCAATCATACAAATGCCCTCGGCTCCCTCACCATAGTCTCACTTTCCTACCCTTCTCTCTTCCTGCTTCGCCCTGAACTATACTGAACAGTACCGAACCACCCCCTGAGTTATAATAATTGCGTAACGCGCCAACGGCAGAGTTCGCGATGCAAGAAGCGCCGCGTATTGTTACTCTAATTACAAGCCGCAAGTTATGTTATGTTATGTTAGAGCATTGCGGAATGAGAGGATGCCTGCGAGACTCCGCAGGTACGTACCGTTATTTTGCACGAGGAAAACGCGAAACGAATAAGAAAATGTGAGGGAAATTTGCCCACGGTATTTCGTTGTACACTATGTCATTTCCTGTGCCGTGTATCGCCCAGGCTAGAAATTTTTTATTTTGATGGAAAATCGCAGAGTTCGCGATAGCGTGACGTGCGGATATCCCAGTTAGGATGGTAAAAGTGGGAGCGATCGATCGCGCGAGCACGTTTTCATGGAATAATTTATCGGACGACAGAAGATTTACGTAACCTATGAGAGAAATTTGAAAAAAAAAAAGAATTGAAAATAAACTGAGGCTAGTGAAATTTTTCCTAGTGATTTTTGCCCCTACTTTTTTTTCGTCCATTTCATTATATAACCGAACTCTGTACAAAGTTCCGGCGAGTTGGTTGAGGCGCGCCGTTGCAAAAATCACGTTTCCTCGACCGCTGTATAAAACTGATAATAATTGTGATTGGACAATGGTCGGAGCGCGGTTGAACGGGAAGTGCGAAAAAGAACGGTACCTACGCTTGTTATTCAGTCGTTTTGAAACGCAAAGGGGAAACAGAGCGTATATGGTGGCTATTGTGTAACGCTGAAAGAAAAACCGAACAGATTTATTCCTCGCTTCCAACGCGCATTGCCGCGTAATTCAGCAGATATAATTATAATTTGGTGTTGCTCTTTGTGACAAAGTTCGACAATAATTGTCCAGAAGTTCAACGTACCTTTCCTTCCCCAGAGTTTGTCCAAGCGTTGCAAGCTGATACGAGTTTTTATGTGTCTGTGACAAATGACAGCGGTCATAACGACTTTTACGCAATTCAATAGGTGTAACGTTACGTTGATATGCGTGCATGGCAATCATATATTTTCAAAAGGAATCCCTTGATATTATAGTACTTGACATAACCCTGCCAAAAAGAAACAAAATCAATTCTACTATTGAGTATCTTCATGGCTCTAAATATTACTCTGAAATATATGTATGCCATGTCTCTGAATAATATCTCTCTAATCCTTCGGATAATCTATTAATAAACAATCCAATTATTTGCCTACTGAAATCTCAAAGGCAAATTAAATTCACATAAGCATCGGTGGTTCAGTGATAGAATGTTAAGAATACAGTTTTAGTATGGGTTCTTTCTGTTACGACGAAGCCAGTTTTCCCCTTACTAGCTAGTGGCCCATATGCTAACATGACAAACAAATACGATAGCTCCCAATGTATAAGAATAAGTAAGGTACATTAAAACGACCAGACACCGAGAGCTACGCATAGACATAGCGTCTCACATATACCCTCGAACCTACTGAATGTTTTTATATTTATTTCTCATGTAAAACAATAATATGTAAACTTAAAAATATTTTAATGCTGACTTTAATAAATATTATATTGAAAAAAAAAGGGGTAGAATGCTCGTCTGCCACGCGGGCGACCCGGATTCGATTCCCGGCCGAAGCAATAATTTTTTTATAACAATTATTATATAAACATATAAAAACTACAGACGTGCTCCATTCGTGTAAATACACGACAGCTCGATAAAATGGTGCGATAGCATTGTAAAGCTTTGATATACAAATCCCATTGTACGACCCATCGTATCGATAAATTCGACGATTTTCCAGATATCACACCTTCAAATTTATACACAGTAAATATATGTATACATACCACGTTTATGGGAAGACGTCGAAGACATCCTTTTGTACCAGGACAATACTGAAGCTGTTAACATCGATCCCATGATCGAATCTACACACGTGTTTGCATATATCGTGCATACATGTGCACTCACGCGTTTATTCATCCTGGAGTTCCCCCACGCGAATCAAATAGACGCAGAATCATGCATGTCCATATACCATTACACATGCCCACGTGCACTATAGTTAAAATGGGTATACTTGGTATGTTCGTATATATAGATATATACACTCGTGTAAGAGCACGAACGCCGGTTGCAGCATGGGATTAGCATAACCCATGTCCACGCGAGAACGTACATGCATGGATACATGTTGCGCAATAGGAAGATCCGAACGAGTGGCGCCATTGTTGCCCATAAGCCATCGTTTTAGAGTAACATAATTTGTCGAACCGTAATCGCCAATAGAATTCCCCCATAGGATTCCTTTTTTTGCTTATATTCGTTTACATAAAATATTCGATTTTCCACGAAAGACTTCTCCCACAATGCAATTTTTCATTATGGAAATTTTTTTCAGAATGACACCTAATGGCACGTACACATATCTATTTAAATTGTTATTATGATAAATATGAAAATTGTTGACAGTCTAAATATTGCAGGGAACTTTATATTTATTATATAAGTGATACGAATAATTGGGAATGCTGCAGTGTATGTATATTGTCACTGTAATTAGAGGGAAACTATGGTTAAGTCTGTGATTAAGCGCGTACAAGTTTGCCAATTTGTCTAGACTATCGGCACCCTTTCAGGACATAGGTACAATTCCTGAATTTGGAATTGCGAGGAACAGAAGAATGTGTGACCGATTTAATCGGACAAGAGTTTCCTTTTAACACGCACCATACACTCGTTAAGCATTTGCCAGTCGAGTTCACGCAAATTTAGCGTTTCGCTGCTTTGGACTTTCATTAATTAGACCAGCAAGCTTTCTCCCTTCGCTCATTCATCGTTCACATGTTAACAACAATTTACTAACGACTTATGCTGATATCGTCAATCACGATATAAACGCGAATTCGTAAACAAAGGTTAACGATAATAACAGTGAGTCTGTGCCAAAAAACATTTGATTTTTTTCTCACGTATCAATGATATCTAATTTTTGCAAATTCACATATGTCCAATCTACCGCACGATGAATGACCTAGAATTCGATTTTATACTTAGAAACGCAGATTTTTTAGTTAATTTTTTTATCGTGTAATGCAAATATTAAGCATGTCCTTCTTTTTTGAAAGTTTTCTTACGACCCTTCATGGATTACCTCGCACTAATGAAAACAGCTTATTCCTCATTAACGATTGCCAATCTATGGCCAAGCTTCGACGGCTGCGAAGGTAACTCGAACCAGCCAGACTTCCTAGCGTGATTAGACGCTCAGTGGTTGTGCTGGTGAGCGACGTGAGCAATAATCTAACGGCAGTAAAAGTGCTTGCACGCGTTAACGAGGTACAAACGATTTAACAGGGTGGCTGAGATTGTATCGAGAACGGAACGGACTTATCAACGATGCTAAATGGCGACGAGTGCAAATTAAATCGATTATGCCGTAGGAGGACGACATGCGAGAATTTATACGCGGGACGGCAAAACCGATATTGCTCAATTACGTATCGGGTATACACACGTTTCGTGTACAGTGGATATGTTGGTCATACGAATTCGCGTTTTTATGAAAAATATACGAGTAGTCCGTGACAGGTTGCGCGTCCACGTGACGTCCGTGACGTAAAAGTTGATGTTTACGAGACCAATTGGAATAACGGGAATGGTTGTGAAAATTTCACTCTGCGCCGTATAAGTTCGAACACGTGAACGTGTTCGACGAAAAGCGTAGGCACTGTTAATTACTTTACTGTCGTACGGGTTCTGGCCAATGGATTTATTCGAAAATAGTTCATTCGCAAAGGTTATTTCGAGAATCCAAGTTTGTCTATACTATACCGTATAGAATGTAAGGTATACGCGTGATCAGTGGCGCGCATTTAATTAGTCCCTTGACGAGGTCGTGTTTACTGCTGAAAGCATTGCATAACTTCGACACGCGTAACAAGACCGTGCGGTAAATGGTAAGTAGCGGTTAGCTTTGTGAACTATCAGTACCGATAGGCTAATACAGTTCCTCGTAAATTCTAGCTCGTTCCTGGCGTCTAACAAACCGCTTTAGAAGCTAACCGCACGAGTCTGAATGTTATTAACTGACGAAAATATATACGACTTCTATATACATATACCGTGAATATTTTTCAAACGCACGTAGGACCCATTAAATTTTTATGATATTTTTTGGAGCAAATTTTTCCAACCAATTTCTTTTTTCTTATGCGACGAGATAAAACAGTCCAGATCGAGCTCGTACGTTTAAGTGCGTCAATTCAAATTACGAAAACATATAAGAGAGTGGACGATTTCTATGCGAGTGAATCGAGGATTAGGATGCTCCGAATTTGGAGCTTTAAAGATTAGGAGATTCGCCGACTTGGCATAAGCTGCAGCAGTGTGTAAAAGTGCTCGCAACGTATTCCCAAGGCTGCTAGAGTGGCGCTATAGAGTCGGACCGGTAGGAGAAAAAAGAGAAAAGGGCAAGCGGGAAAGCTTTGGAAAAATCCGCTCTGCTGTTTCGCGCGATAATCTTCTTAAGGTAGATCGTGCCTACGGTTGATTCAATTACCCCTTTCCAAACGTTTCGGCCGGGTCTCGTGACCCTCCGTAAAAGTTCCTCCACCTACACTTTTTTTCCTCAAGCTTCATCCTCTTCCTCTCAGTGACTCCGAGAGATCTCGCCGATCTCTGCATTACTCCCGTCCTGCTTACGATGATCCTTCCCGGTTACTCTGGAGATTTATCATAATTTTACGACGAGGTCGCGAAGGTAGGTGGAAAGGCTAGAAGGTGGGAGGGTTGAAAGGTGGGTACAGAGGTAAGCATGGCATGGAGGCGGAGGAGGCAGGTATATATTGGACGGGTGATAAATCAGTGGATGCCTGCTATGGGAATGGGAATTGTGTCCCCCTTAGTCCGCCGCGGGCAACGTCGTTCTCCTCCTACGGAAGCCACCTGGCGCAAACAGTGAAACTGTTTTCTCAACCGCAACCTTCCATCAATCAGTGTCCGACAATTAATTTGGCGCAAAACATTATTAAGCGGTAGTGGGGTCCGGTCTCTGCTCGACTTCCATCATCGAGGACGTAACGGCGACGTCTCTATTTTTGTCCCAATGCGTCTATGCATCTCAACATACAGTATACGACAAAATGTAAAAGAAGCAAGACCTCTATGACGAGGTCGTTTCAAAAAATACGTCACTGGATGTAATCAAACTTTTTCAATTCTCAGCGTCAACCGTGAAAGGCTTTCTTTTATTACATACGGCACAAGGGACGGGAAAGGTTTGACGACTGAAATCGAGATGAGTGGTGTTCGTGAGTATCAAATTTTCCAACTATATATATAGGTATGTTGAAAAGATACTTCACGATATCTCGCGACCAAGGATCGTCTACCAACAAGACACTCTTAACGTGTGCTCAAGAGGATCCAGCTCCGGTGGAACGTTACTGGGATCGGAAAAGGGGTAAGTGGATTTTGAGATGAAGATCTAAAGGGGTTGGGGTACTTTCCAGTACGATGCCGAAGTGCCGGAACTCGCTGTCTAAGCGAGTTTTAAGGAGGGGTATGGGTGGCAATTGTTTTCAACGATTATTTCATTCCACAAATAAGGACATTAGAAGCAGACGGCAAGTCGAGTTAAGCTGGTACTAATCACCGGTTTACGTACGCTCCTCTCCAGTGGCGTCAGCTTGCCTCTTCCATTTGCATGTTTATTGCTGGACCATCCAGCAACCAGCCACTGGTTGGTTAGTTGCTCTCACAAATGTCGTCTATCGCGCTTCGCAGTTAACTCGCGCTCAATCAGCGGGAGATAACTGTATTCCCACTGTAACGAGCTTAACGAGAATCCAAGGAATTAAAGCCCAGGGCCGACTCTGCCACTTTCTGTTCAAGGTCCCGCATACGATCGTTCCATTAAGTCTGTCGAGTTTCTCGCCTTGCGGTTGGCAGTGGTCCTTCTCAAGAGGCACCCTCCCCCTAGGTCGCCGTCTCCAGGAAGCAGACTACCAGAGTAACGCATTTCTCGGACGTGATGAGCTCAAAGTCTAGAACTCCCCTTAGGACCTAGGGACAGCTTCCAGTAGGGCGAAACGAAAGTCAGAAGCAACAATCCTGACTGCGGATCCACGCTTCGAGTAAGGACGAGTATAGGGGTCCCTTTATGGCACACGAAGTACCTCTCGAGACGGCCTCCTTCGTGAGTGCTATCCCTTGCGTCGTGTTGCCGCTTTTAGGTGAAAACCACGTAGTTGAAAGTCTTATGTGCGAATGGAAGAAGATACTGATAGAAGAAATAAAAGACAAGAGAAAGAAAGCATCAGGACCATATATACAGTATACAGCTATCTCGAAATTTCGATGACGCTTCAAGACTCTACTTCCGTCTGAGTAAATGGATTTTGGTACTCTTTCGAGAGACGGAAGACAGAGAAACGAAGAACAAGGAGAAACGTGATTGTACAATCAGCATCAAGGAATCTGTTGAGGAACGGAGATAAACGACAGTATAAAGGGTAAGATTTATTACGGTGAGGTTATAGGATTGCGAAAAGTACTTGGTAATCAAGTAGCAGATTTAACAAGTATAAGGGATAAGATAGGATAACCAAGAAGAGCGAGGCGGTAGAGTAGAATCAAGAAGATGGAGAAAAAGGATCCGTTTCACAGGCTGGAGTTGCTGAAATGGGAAAGGAGAGGAAGAGTCACACTTCCTTATTTCGTTCGGTTTCTTTTATTGCACCGGTGAATGGGCCGGGATGATGAGTTTTCTTTTATTTGTTCTCATCCAATAAGTGGAAGACACATACAATACCGTTGATGCCTGCATTTCGTTTTGTCAACCGACATAACAATACTCCACGGGGACTCGTACGTAGTTCCCTCAGTTCTCTCCCGGTGGCTGTGTGCTTCAGGTACGAGCCATCTTTATACCCACCTCATCCATAACCCCATTATAATCGTGGATCCAAAACTTTTCCTTGGTTATAAGAAAGATTAAGACACACCGCTGGACCAAGAATATCCGAGCGTAAAAGAATTTACGGAGAAGACTTCAAGATGAGGGAGGAGGCACGTACCTACTATCTGTATAAGATCAACGATGCCGATCCTCCTTTCCAATAAATTCCAACCTCCGGACCCTCCTTCACTTCCACTTCGGGATTATTCACGTTGTAATTTGCACGTCCGCCCGGTATCGTGAAAGTAGCCTATCGCAAGTTACGGTATGCCCTCTCCCCTCTCTCTCTCTCTCTCTCTCTAACTTCCAATAAAGCGCTTTCAGTCAGCATTCCGTAGGTCGTTGCACGAACGATCTTAAAGATCAACTACACGAATTGCACTGCAGCGCAACTTCGGTATCAGGGAATGGACATCATGATAGCCGTATGATCTCTGACACCTGCTTGTCCATCCAGACCAGCATTACCAGCCGTATACAAGTGCCAGCATCCCTAAGAGTATACCATAGTCAGTATATATATATATATAAAAAGAGTACTAGCTATATACATACTGAAGATCACGGTATAGCATTGCCGTTGAATATCCGCGATGTCTGCCGATATTAAATTTCTCCGTGTACTCGCATGAGATTACGCAACCTTGAGCCACCTTGAACGTCTCTTATATTCACCATAAGGACTTCAGTGCCTTCGGCGAACGTAGGTATATACCATACCTACACCTCCGTGAATCCGAAGGTGAAGGCCGGCTTTCCTGACATTCTTGCACGCCATTCTTCCCAGTCGGGAAGATTGCACGGATCCGCGAGATGCAGCTGCCGATAGGACGGAAGTTAATGGATCGTCCAGACTTCACATTATATAGGTATATATTATGCAGTCCGTCACATAGCGGTGCACTGACTTCCATCTCTTTAACCAGCGTTTCATTAGGACTATGCAGAATGCGTATACCATATACAGTCCCACGTACTACAGCAATGAATATCTTGAGAGAACTTTTCAGGAGTCGGTTATATACACCTCCTGCAATGCTCTATTATGAACTCGTTCGTTACGTGTCGCATATACGCCGATGATAACGTGTATGACGAATAATAAAAACGTACGTATTTACGAGTGGCAGCGAATAACCCGGCGCAGCGGTATTTCAATGGTTCCTTCCGTGAGTAACGAATATGTCGAGAGGAAATGCTGGTCTGTACGATACTCAGTGTTTTACGACCGAGACGAAACGAGCGATCAAGAGCAATGGCAAATGGCCTAGAGTTCCTGATCCACAAGAAACACGCACTGCCTATATATCTATATCCGAAAATTGCATAGAGTAAATCTGGTATGGTCAGTGGCCACACTGTTCGCTATGGTTTTCATAAAAGTCTATATACATCGCTATAGCAGCAACGCAGCATGCTTCTCACGTGTATTCGCGCGAAAAGCGTAAACCGTAATAAAGTACGAAGCGTAAATAGCCACTAAGGCGTCTAGCCGACGTATCCACGTCGCAACAGTGATGCATTACGGAGTGACGCAAAGCGATCATTACACAGCTCGTAAACGACAACGTACACAAGACCATGGCCGTCTCGAATCGCTAAGTGATCCTAGCAACGTCCCTCAAGATTGCTGTGCGACCAAAACCCCGTGAGACAGTACTCGGCGTCCAGGTGAAATATGCATTTCTGCGCCTTCACTGGGCAGCATTTAGTACCGCGATTACATAGATTCTTGTCGTGCCCACGCCGGCAGGCAATTTGCATGATTTATCGTATGATACCCACTCGCACGCACCGGTATCCTTTTTTTCTTCGTGAAATCCAGCATAGGGTATGGTATTCCGGAAGAAGGACACTGCAGAGAGTGAGATGCGTAAGAAGAGGTGAAGCATGACATTGGATTAGATTTCAATGGAGGTCGACCTAGATCCCTGACGATTCTCAAGGTATGGTTCATACGTGAGGCTAATAAGAGGGAAAAGCGATGTTAAGGCATGCGGTATGGTATAGCTGGAAGGACTGTTGTTGTTACTGCATTCCCGTGGTTACTCGAGGAGTTTCGGTGGGGCCGTTTACTGACTCCAACTGGCTGAAGAAGGTATCCGACAAATGTAACGCCAGTCTAAAAACGTAGTTTAACGTTTTTACGTTTGCCTAACTCGTGCATACAGCTGTGCCGGGATTCCTGATGCAGTCGTGGTCTGGTCCTTCGCCACTACAGGAGCGACGTGAAAACAGAAAAGAACGTAAGGACTCGCGACGGTACAAGAAATTTAACAATGCGGGCCATCGCGTCCGCGGCTCCCTGGCACGACAGTTCAGATAATTATCTTAGTTCCAGGTTTAATAGACGCCTGGTATTTCGGATTGGCTTTAATGACGGCATTTACTGAATTTATATCAGCGATCCTGAAAAAGCCTTAAATTGCCCGCAGAATTATCTACCGCCGCTATCCCTTGATGTATGTTCAATTATCGGTGTACCCACGTGGAGGAGAGAGGCCTGCCACGCTCTCGTGGTAGAAACGCCGGAACGAAGGTGAAGGAGCGCAAGAGAGGAGAGCTGGAAAGACATGGAGGAGAGTAGGAAGAAAGACAGAGAGAGAGAGAAAGAGAGAGATAAGAGAGAGTATCGAAAGAGAGGAAGACGATAGAAAAAAGGGACCAATGTAATCGATCGGTACGAACCGATAGAATTTTCTCTCTTGGCCGCACAAGCGACTTGTTCCCATCGCGATCGTAGGAATCCCATTCGCGTGCGAGGAAGTCCTGGCACTCGATTCCGTTCGGGAAATGGCAGTCAAGTTTTTTCACGAGAAGCGCCGCGGCAAAGGGCAGGAAAAGGAAACCGAAACCAATGGCCCATTCGGAACGATATTACCGTCACCGCGGTCTGAATGGTTAAGTATAAATTTCCCAGTCAGCAATCCAGTGTAACCGTTGCACGTTGCTACCAGGGAGAAGGATCGCGTCGGAATGCAAAACAGATATTTGAAATTCTACGGTTGCCGCGACTCCTACGAATAAAGTAAGCGAGTTAGCCGTCGAAGAAAGATCGGCGGATAGTATTGCTATGACTATATATATGCATATACTCCATTGCACCGAACACGATCGCACAGCCGCAGACTGTACTTACGGGATTAGAAAATTAGAAATTACCGTAGAAAGTAATGTCGTGTAAATTGCGTCACGCTCTTGTTGTCACTTCGCGAGTGGCTGAATAGTCGGCCAAGGATCTCGCTTTAACACTCAAAGCTATAACGGACGACGGTAGCAAAGCTGCACGCGGAGTAGAAACGAGGACCAAGATGACGGTCGCTAGAGGGTCTCCGTGCTGCGCAAGGAGGATGGAGGATCTAGTAATTAACGAAGCTGTTGTGATCGCAATCTGGCGCACGAGCCGCCTCGAGCGGAAGTCCTGGCGAGAGAACGAGAGCTAGGCGCCGCATGCCACGAATATTAATGTGGCATCCTTCATTGTCTCCGAACTCCAGCACAGCTTCTATCCTACCCTATGATCATCTCGTAGTACCCCTCCTTCGTCTCACCGCACCTCATTCCGCCCTTAGTAGCGCGACACTCTTGACTATTTATCAACATTGCTCAACACTGCGCGCCCACTCGCTATACCTACTGCTACCCTGCTGCTGCCGAACTAGAGACATTATTCCGCAAGCCTGACAGAGTACCAGCTGATTACCGTAGCATATTGGCTGCTGGAAAAATCTTTCAGGAGCAGCGAGAAAAAAATTAGCTACCCCTAGGGCCGATACGAAAAACCCCCAAAAAAGTTAAATCGATAAGCTTAGAGATCAACTCCATTTCTGTACACATATGTACACGTAAATCATACTACGAGAGAAAGACTAGGTATATACGCAATAGACGTTATATTCCTATAGATCATCCTGACGACAGAAAAAAGCAGGATGAAGGTATGCGATCGATTGAGCGATATAGAAGAACCCCTATTATCCTACATGTGAAGCTACGTCCAAATGCGTTTGACAGTAACCCAGAAAAACAATTTGCGCGAAATTCATCAACGCGATTCAAAAGTCAGGTTAGTTAGATTTAGTCAGAGACTTTCAGCTTCTGTAGTATATATGTATATATATATGTAGCCAAAAAGATACTTACCTGGAATATAAAATTGAAAGCTTAAGAAAGGGATTACGCGAAAAAACCAGCTTTCAAAATGATGACGAAGGATATACGAGCCTGGGAAGCAAGTGAAAAACGTCTCCGTTTCAAGAGTATATAGAGATACCTACTACCGCCATTTGAGTAGGGATAAGCTCGCGTGTCGCCCATTGTCAACTGCCTACTTTGCATGCTCTGGGGCACTACGAGCAGCGCATTTCACATGTGTACTTACATACGTTCAGACGAAGTGCGCTGACTCTGTCTAAATCTGTTTGCGTGTGCCGAGTGCCTTACCGACATGCTCTTCTCTTTTATTCGACATTTGAGGCACAGGCTCATCCATTCGTTGTAGTATAGGCATTTCAACGTTTCAATAACGAGACCCTTTTAATTTTTTATAAGTTAGTTAATTTTTAATAAATTACAAACAATAATCAAATATACGTATCCTATATAACACAATATGTGTATATATATATTCCTGAGAAATATTTTACCCTAACCAATCATCGTACAGAGTCGCGCAAACAAAGAGCACAGGAACCAACCGTGTGTCACGTGAGTCAGAACAGGAACGCAATACATACTCGTACAGTACTTAGATACTAATGAACGCCCTTTAGAATCATACCTATGTCGAGAATACATCGCGACGCTTTGCACACACTCGAGAGAAGTGAGGACGGGACGACTTCTCGTGTTAACAAGTTGCACTGCATGCACTCTAATGTATGCACACTGGAGTAATGACATACAACGCTTTGACTGCTGATTCTCGGTCGTGACGAGTTTCGGATTTGAATTATGCTTGGACAAAGTTTAGCACTGCGGAGGATCTTTGACCATTAGGTATACAAGTTCGTTTTCAAAAATATCTAATTCGTTATTCTATAGTATAAGAATTGCGAAATGATACCCTTAATCATCCAATATTAATCATACGTAATCAATACCTTGAATCCCTTAAAATACGTGAATCTAGTACTTCGAATGTCGAAAATTTGTTAGTATCGCAAAAAGAAACAGCCCAAAAGTTCAGAGGACCGTACCGTGGTAATAAATCATATTTAGAACATACGTCAACGCAAGACAATTGATTACCCGAAGGACCGGATTCCCTTTTCCCCTCCCCTCGTGATACCCGCATAGAAATGTCTTATTTCCATAGTAATAAAGAAAAGCAAATATAATCTGTCGCAGAGAGACAGTCTCCTCGCGGATACAGACCTGTATACATTTAGGTATAGAAAGATAAGTAAACAGCTTCCAACGCGATCCTTTCGACGAAGATCGTTATAAGAAGTGGAACTTGGGTAACGCGAGAGCCGAAATTGCATTTGGTCCAGCGTGAAATCGCTAATGCTATTAATCTCACCCGAAATATTGTATATCCCGACTATCAGACAACCATTGTCGGCTTCCTTTATCTGATAATTTTCAGGCACTTTGCGATATGCTATAGGTACCTACAGCACCTGATAAGTTTCCGCGGAATCTTCTTCCGGGAAGTTGAAGTGTATACCTCCACTGAAGGAGAGTCAGTTCAAAGGCATCCGGATTGAAACTTCATTATCCCATAATTCAAGACGCTTACAGATAACAATGATCCCCAGCCTCCCTTGTGTATCGGATCCTCTCGGATAAACGTGGATCTATGAAAGGATACACCCTCTATATGTATAATATCATACAGGCTGGTATACAGTGTGAACGATGGTTTTTCTGATGTTTTCCCCGTGAAAACGACAGGATCAAGGATCACTACTAGATGTAGAAGGATGCTCAGAATTAAGCCATTCAGCAGCTACGTGATGGCAGGGAATTGTCTGCGGATTGTCTTGTCACGCACTTTCGGCTGTTGAGTAGGGTTATTCCGACGGACACGACGACGAGAATGACGACACGCTCGCGGCCGAGCGTGATAATCTACCCGTCATTACGTGCTATTGCCACTAGGTCGACATTCAAATTGCCATTAAATGGGAGCCAGCCATTTCGTCAGGATCGTAAAGGCCTTTAGTTCTTTATACTTTGTAACAAATCAGGATCACCGTAAGGAACATATACGTACGTCAGTACTGGAGAAGGGGAACATACATATGTATACGCAATGCAAAATGATCCATAGAAAACAGAGTGAATATAATCCTATAATTAAAAAAAAATTTGGTATGAAATATCGTTCTACTATTAGACAATATTTAATATTTCATAGTCGACACTGTGTTACGAATCAGCATATCGTGCTGTAGTATGAACCCGTATGAACCAGATCACGGGAACACAATTTAGACTAGGAGTAAAGACAGCCATCAACGAATCCCCGGCTTATAGGAATATCCTGTACATAGTTACTAAACATGTGGGAAAGTTCCTTAACATCGTCATATGTAAGAGAATTAGGGAATCCATGTTTTTATTGAAATATCGCATATCGCCGAAATGAAGGAAAAAATATACAGGTGAAATACTGTATCATACAAAATTCAATATGGCGGGACGAGAGGATAGAATCCTTTTTCACTTTTTTATATCCGTAACCACGTTCTTCTATCGTACTTTTTTTTCCGTACAATTCAACCACGACAAAACACACATTCCCCAAGCGTTACAACCGAGTGTTTCTATATTACAGGGCACTTTCTTTCTAGTGGCTCAAGCTCTCTTAACGACTCTCTGTCCGTGAGTATCTGGCTGGAATAAAAGACCGTCCAGCATCCGGCCATTACGCTCTTTGAATTGCGGCGAAACGAGAAGACGCGTTTAGACGATATAGACATTGAGATTCGATTTCAATTTAATTCCATTAAGAGGTAACTGTTTCCAGCGACTAATTTCGGTATTGTGCTTTGTGCACGAGCTGCTGCGCTTTCCTGATGACGAAACGAACGTTTAATGTAAACGCGCGGCACGACCGCAGCAGAACAAACACCCGTTACGTAAAGCCAGAAACGCACGACGTGCCGGCGAAGTTGTTAGCTGCGCTTGGAAAAGTCTTTATGTGTAAAATCTCGTTTGATTACTTTAGCCGCGTAGCGGACGGAATGCAAAGCAGCCATTTTCGCCTTGGCGTCACTTGAATTTATATCCACACCCGTTTTCCCAACCTAACCCTCTTTCACCACCTGCCCCTCGTAAAACGCTGGGAAATTTGCTTTCGCTATATCTGTACCACATTTTTAAGTCTCCCCTCGTAGAGGTCTACCGTTAGATTAGGTTGTCCAGGACCACTTGACTCCCACCAAGTGGAACAGTAAATCAAGTCGATTCCAATGCGAAACGAGGTGCTAGGCCATTCTTGTACGGAAGAACAATTTTAATGTCCTAATATCATTTCAGTGTTGGGTTTGAAGAAACATGAGAATTTCAGTTAAAGCTAATTCTCTACTCTGTTCAAATTCTGATAGATTCAATTCTATAGAGAATATACACAGAATAGATTTGTTGGCAATTTTCAAATATACATAAGTGCAATAGAAAATATGAAAGAAGTAAAAAGAATGTTTTTCGGCTCAATATCCGAATTCGTTCGTAGAACAATAAAAATGAAAAGCATAAGGGAAAAATACGAAAAATACGAGTGTGCCCAATGAAAAATGTAAATTCACGAAGACTGTGTCGTCAAATCGTATATATCTTTTCTTTGATTTACTTGTTTTCCCACTCAACTGCGTGACAAAGCAACGACACCATCCCTCGTAAAACAAAGATCGGTTTGTCTATCAAGTCGGAAGGAGTTTGATCGACTTTTTCCGAAGCACGCAAGGGGAGAGACTTAACTTGGTTTTCCCATCGAGCGACTCGAATCGGGCCTCGACACCTCGAGAACATTCGGAGCCTGCGGCAATCGAGACGACAATGTTTAATCCCAGTGGGGTGAGCTGTAAATTAAACCAATTGTCAAATAAATCCAGAGCCACAGCTATACTATAGAGGTAACGGCGCCAGTTCCCAAGGCGTTTCGCATTAAACATTTTCGTCGCAGTGTAATCGCCAAGGGTTGATACTGGTGGAAACTGCGGAAGGGTGAAGGGGTAGAAAATCCCGAGACAGAACGAGGAGAATGAAGATAGGAGCGGATAAGGAGAAACGAAGACTATACAAAAGAGGGTGAAACGTCGGAAGGTTAAAGGGGAGTGAAAACTACCCTCTATTCGCATGGAAACTAAAGCATCCCACTCCAGGGTTACCGGAGGTCAGGCGCGCCGCAGACGACTCAGTCTGGGCGGGTCATTTGTCATAGCAACCCTGGCAAGCGCTTCTTTATAGTTGACGTCGAGATCACTTATGCGCAGGCTAACCTGGGGAGAAGATATAAAATGCATCTGTCAAGCTCCACGTATATAGTGGCCCTTGCTAAATTTGCACCAGAACTGCTTTCAGAAAGACGAAGTAGAGCCCGGTTCCTTGCGAAAAGGAATTGCCGATAACGTTCCCTCGTATTTTTTTTGTCCTTCGCATTCGTTTCTTTGGACAATTTCTTTTACATACGATTTGCAACACTTCCGGCTTTGACTCCTTCCGCTTAGGAAATCACGAGTTTTTATCGCGAATCGTATATGAGAAGTTCATACCGAAAGACATTTCTTACCGATGATTTTCCATCGATCTACCTTCTAGCTCCACTCGCACGATCGCTCTTTTCTTCTGGAGAAATCGCGTGGATCGAAGCATGCAGGAATGCTTCCAGCTCTCTCTGGACATTAGCCTCTCGTCCGTCCATTCGTCTGTCAGACAGTGTGATTCGTCGCAGCACTTAGAGCATCTTTACGAGCGCAAGAAAAGCCGCGCGGTATCCCTATAGTTAACCTTTAAGTACGGACCTAAGTAAATCTTTCTTTCGTGCATTCTCGAACCCTTTAAATCTTGTAACTGCGCAGTCTGTATAAAAAATAATGTCAAACACGCCATAGCCACTGACGACAGTTCGATCCTTTGTTTATGGAGTAAAAAAAAAGGACAGAAGTAGACTTGATTTAGGAATGAAGTTGAGACGTATAGCAATCCCAAGCCGAGATTAACGGAGAATGACATAATGGTTTAAGGGGATAGACAGACCCCTTGCCAGACGATGGTAGCCAAGAGTATATAAACATAGAGTCACGAGCACAAAAGGGTAGATCGTATAAGGGTTAGGTGGAACGGCAAGGTTCGCACCCATAGTAACATAGTTACGTTACTCGGGGCCCGGATTATATGGTGAAACGTGCCCGGCAGAGGTAATCCAATAACATCAGCCCCCCTCTTCTACCTTCAACCTTCTCACAGGCAGTCCTTTGCTGATTCGAGAGGTCGGCCCCGGCTTTTATTCTACTTCCTTCCTATTCTCTCTCTGGTAACCTATTGTCCGGCCTCTTTTTCACTCTGTTACCCAAACGCGATTTCACCCTTCATTCCTAAGCGGTCAATAGTTATCTTATTTCAGGCGTCAGCCCTTTTCAGGCGAGGGTCGTCAATGCTCCAATTTTACGGATATAAACGTATAAGGCGTATCAGTATATATTAGCATAGACATACACAGAAGTATGCGCATAGGATAACATAATAATACATTCGTTTATGCATACGCATGTTATCCTTCAAAATCAAGAGGACGCAATCAGCACCTTGGTTTAATACATGCATATGCATGCTTGACTATGGACAAAATGTCATAAAAAAAAACGTCACGTTCGTTTAGCAAGAACGTATAATACAAAAATGGTATATATTTCTAGCTAGGATATAAAATTAACGATTTTTGGGAAATCGTTTCCATCGCTTCTGCTCGACGGGTCAGGGAAGAGTGTAGCGTAGTGAGAAATGTAATTCATCTCGAGGGTATTTCTTTGCGAGTAATCTAATTTGAGGAGATACGAATCCAAAGAGGTTCATGGAATAAGACTCTTCAATATATATATATATATAAAGTTACTGTAGGCAACTGCTATTGGACCACATCCGGTTCGTACAAACTCTACCAGCAGGTGTACGACAAATACAGGAAGATTTCGAGGAATCGAATCTTTTCATCGATTCGCCTCTATACGATTCTTCGATTCTTCACGTGAGACTCGTATATCAACATATATGTAATACGTCTTCAACTACCTCGCCAAATAAGTTTCTCGCAAGCATCAACTTGTATAATACAGTAAAAGCACGTATTCTCGTAGTACATAGTAGTAAAGGCCGATATAGAAGAGCGACGAGGGAAAGTGTCGTGGCAATTGAAGAATTACCCTCTCAATATTTGCGAAGCGTTGAAGTGCGCAAATTCGTCACGCACTCAAGGGCATTCGTATTCAAATGAGCTCGTAACCCGTCACCTAACCAATCTGGCTGGGCACACGGCGCCGGCTAATATAACGCTGACATTTATTTACATATTTGCTCACGTTATCCGAATGCACAACGGAAGAGCCTGCCGCCGTACGTGTTACTTTCATTCAGATATTGATAGGAGTGTAAAGTTAACGTGGGTCCGGTCGTTGTCGGCAAGTAGCACCAAGACCCGGAAGCGATAAAAATAAACAGAGAAGGGGGGGGGGGGAGAAAGAGAGATACGAAGCGATAGACGAAACAACACAAGAACGCACGAACGCACGAACGTGCGTGTTCTAGCATTAAAAATTAACGTTCTGTACGAGAGCGTTAAACTTTTGAGGTTATATTGACGTGAAACAAAATCGTGTATGTTAACGCCCCAGGATACCAACGAACCTTCAACGACCCCTAAAATTACTCGCGATCTCGTGCTCGTCCTAGGTGACGCTTATACAGGTAATTGACAATCACGTCGCAGCGCGAGCAATTATATTTTAATTAAGATCCCCGTCCAACGTGAAAACCCTTTCGTGACTTCGCCACTCCCATCGCCTCGACGACTCTCTCGCATTTCTCGCTGACAAGAAATTATAAGAACCGACCAATGGCAGAGCGAGAAGTTGACCCGTAGGATGAGTTTTCAAACTCTTGAACGATTCGAACTTCTCTTGGTATAGGCACTTAGCGCTCGTATCCTTTTGCCAATTAAATCGAGACTCGACGATGATTTATTTGAGAGAAATTCCATAAGATAAAGTATTTAATTATTCAACGTCCGTATTAAGTTCTCTTCGATAAGTGGTTGATAACACCCATATGGTTCGTATGGGGCGTCACAACACGTAAAGTTCTGTTATCTATTATACAAATGAGAGTGGCCTGCTTAGTTTAACGCTTACCAAAAAAAAAATGGTGCTGCCAATTAAATCATAATTATTTACAAATAACATAAAACATGAAGCACGCTTCGGAAACTAAGTATAAGCTGGAAGTATCGGGAACTCTCGCGATGCTCAAACTATAGACTGAAATGCAAATTTAAACGCGCTTCCGCGGCCCATCCATCGACCTCCGAGAGTACCGGAGGTAGGATGTAATTGAAACCTCGGCTCCAGCAAAGCAAACTTTCATCGTTGTGCCTGAATTGGCTGAAGCGTCATAATAAATTGGCCGATATCTCACCGTGAAGAAGAGTGTAAGCGGCGATCATCCGGGTCTGATCAAAGCTGCGGAAGTCTAACGAGAGAATACCGTTAATTCTAAATAGCAGTGGAATAATTTCTCCGACCTCCCCCCCACCCCACGTTATAAATTAGTTACGACAATTTTATTCCTGGCCTAAATCCATACGTCGATCGTATACTGAAACTTGAAAAAAAACCCTAACGAATCCACTATACCGCATATATGTAGCTGCAGTGAATTTAATATACCACTGATAGTATATGCAGATGAGATATATAGAGTCAATTATTGTGCTCCGAATGGAGGGTCCAGATGTAAATGAGGCGTAAGCGCGACTGCGACTCTGCACTGCAGTAGGCCAATAGCAGATGAGACCTAAGCGCTGCACTAACAACTACCTTCCCCAACAGGATCCACAAACGAGACTTAAGCACCATCGCTATATAGAACGTGCTGGAAACCAGTAGACGATTAGTAGGAGCCATTGTGCTGTTCCAAGAGAGGAATTACTGCGATGCAAGACCTGTGGTAATGGATTGGAAACAAAGAACGAGATATAAGTAGACTTGAAGCAGTTCGTGAGGGTAACGCGCACGATAATAAATAACCAGAGTCGTGCGTTGAGCAATTGAAAATTTAATTGTGAGAATATGATACCATTTCCACGAACCTATGGAAATGTTTTACGGAAATATGTGAAACTTCGTGACCCTCAGTAACACGCAGCTTCCTCTTTGTTCCTCAATGATAAATATGCATGTGCCGCCACGGTGCCGCTTAATATTCCGCAAACCGCCGGTTGCTGTCTTTCGCCGGTAGCGCAATTATTAGATAATCACGAATCGCACTGGCGCGCTTTAGATGAGTTGACGTGAGGATCAAGAGATGGAGTTTATGGATATTAATATTCCGTCCGAGACGGAAAGCTCGCCTGGCTGTAACCTGGTAAACCCTTGGGAGAATCCCGGTGCCATCTCTGGAATATCCAGTGTCCCATTGAAACACGCACCCTAGGCGAATACTAGATTGGGTGCAGGTAGCTCTACGTGTCTTGATCACGCTCGACTTAACCAACAGTCGGTAACACAGCGTTAAGGACAAGAACGGCGGCGTGAGTTTACGAAAATTATGACGTCGCTGCTGAGGTTCTATATAAGTGCTGTGCCTACCGCGAGAGAGCACATCATTACAGCACTCTGGTGATTTCTGAATTTATTCATTGCGATTCCGGACGGC
Organism: Pachycephus smyrnensis; assembly: GCA_030142225.1. NCBI lineage: Eukaryota > Metazoa > Arthropoda > Insecta > Hymenoptera > Cephidae > Pachycephus > Pachycephus smyrnensis. The sequence continues at coordinate 95,219 of JARQST010000582.1, forward strand.
AGCACCATCTACAGGCGTTTTTCAGACACTTTTTATATAGGCATTATCACTGCATATAATAGAGTTCGAGCTTATTTAATTGACTCGAGGTACAGTTACGAAAATATATGCGAATGCTATTAAGAATAGATAGACATTCTGCTGTGCCGAAGTTACGTCTTGCTACTAATAAAAGCTCCGTGACTACGATACTTGTAAATCTATTGACTGTAAACCAGCTTTCTGTGATGACTAGAATTCCATTAGCAAGGGATTTTGAGTTACTAAGCAGGATCGATAGACCAGTAATGAAGTTCTGCTATGTAAAACTTGCATTCCTTTATCAAAAACTCTAATGAACTCGTATTAGCCGTATAGTCGTTCATCCGATTGACGAATTAATAAGTCTACACGAATGTAAGGAATTCATGTAGAACAATATGCGGTAGAAAAGGACTCTTCTTCAGGACTCGCAATCGATAATCCCGTATTAACACCTGAGTCTGATTAATCATTACACTGACCCACTTTCTATTTACATTGTCAATCGAAAAAGTGATGTAAACCTGCTGCAGTAAATTCGTAAAACATTATTTCCAGTCAGCAACAGTCATCTGGTGGGTAACGCTTGAAAACTCGTAACGAATCGTTAAACAATACGCGCTCATAAAACGATAAGCGGCGCACAATTTACCAAGCTATACGTTACGGTGAATTACGCGTTCGATAACGCATGTTACACGTAAAATCCGTCACATTCGAAAATATTGAACGAGATTGTCTGAACCGCTACAAATTCTCAGTCTGCTGTAGATGGTTCACTAGGTACCATCAGGTATTGTAGATGGTTCTTTATGGTACCAATCCAGTTTAGTGTTACCACCGTGACTTTTTGTTAAAAGGACCTGAAAATGATGATGATTCCTGTAGGAAGTATGTCACAGGGTAGACTTCATGTTTCTAGAACGCAAGATTGCTTTCAGCTGGGAGCGTGGCGTCTCCTGTAATCCGGCTACTCGGAGGCTGGTTGTGGAGGAGGGTCTGAGATCGGGGGTCACTGCTGGTGCGGGATTCACGTTGACTGGACGTCCGCACTAAGCTCGTCATCAATATGGACACCCTGGAGGAGTCCAGGGTGTCCAGGTTGGCTAAGGAGAGGCGAACCGGGCCAGAGGGGAAACCCAGCAGCCAAAAGTCTCCGTGGCGGGCAGTAGTGGGATCGCGTCCGGGAGTGGAACCGCATTGGTAGCCTGGTCAATACGACTCGACCCATAACTTTTTTCATTTTTTTTTAATTTTCCCAAAAACAACATACATTTTATTCATACATAACCACCTTCAATGATTTTTTTTATTATGTTTTTGCAGAATTTAATTACGTCCTGCGGCACATTGGACGACCGTATACGTAGCATCGACCTGCCGCCTCACGGCAAAATCAGACACTAACAACAGATATATGTACGCAGTTGCTCAGCACGGGAGTTGAACAAAGCATATATACAGATATATGTGTATTTACACGAGATCGTACGAGTTTTTCAACTGTTTTATAGTTCCTGTGCCATTCACGGGTCATAATAAATAGAGATTAAACTAATCTTGGAACCCTAAATATTATGTTTCAATTATCCTGCAACGCGTTATCTTGGAACCATAGTATTCAGTATCCTTATCCTAATATTATCAGAGGTGGGTCACTTCAAAATTCTAATCATATACATAATCCAATGGTTAGTATACTTAGTCCAGCAACACCAAATGAACAATATTACGAAATATTCAAACAACTAACAATGTGAAAACTCAATAACGTGTCGCCTGAAATTTTCAATAATCACCACACCAACATGAATACAATGAGGATATGCGCGCGACTAAATATACATCAGGATGAACAAATAATTCCGGCTTAACGAGAAGTGGCGACGCACTAAAATACATAGGTCCTTCTTTCTGTTTTTCACATAGCAGAATGCGATTTAATTACTAGCTCTGCGGTATATTCGCTACCATTTGGTCTACCTCGTCGGTGCAATATCGATATTAAAATAAATATGAAAACCTCGAAACCGTCCAGTGCCGGATGTTGTTAATATGCGAAGCAGCAACTCCTGTATATATGTACGAGCAACGTCCATACCTATAACCGAACCTACAGTATTTGCATTTAACAACGGTTTTCTCGTTTTCCAACCATTTCATATTGATCATTAGGTTATTTTGCTCAAACATGACAGCCATGAGAGAACATTGGCTACGCACGGTATCCAGAATTGCTATATAGGTTCAACGTTCCCAAATAGGGATATTGTAATTACCTACCGCGAATCTCGTGTGCATTATTAAAATACCCGTTTACCTCGTTAGTGACAAATTCGCGGCTAACGAATAGCCACGAACGTAGCATCCCTCGGCCGAGTTTTTCCAGAGATTCCACTAAAACACGTCACGTCGTCCATTTGTCCATTCGATGAAACAGTGCGAATATTCTTTCTCAATATTTCACTATTTACAAATTTCCAAATTCAATAAAGGATGAGCTCTGGCAAAATATATTTGAACTTGCACTTTTGACTTGCTACACGCGTCTGCAGATGTGAAAAAAGGACACAGCCTACACACAGCATGGCCGTAAATGCAAGACTATACCCAGAGAAATATTAAAATCGGCCCTCTTTATTTGAATACACGGGAAAGCGTTAGAATACCGGGCAATATTTCTTCTCTCGGCGGATATGAAATATCATATGCTCGTTTTGCTCGCGAAAGGAGCTACCCGGGACGGCCTACATCTGGAATATTCATTCATTCGTACCGATATCATCAATCTTACGGTTGGTCTCCAGCGGATATCTAGCCCGGGAGTTCACGTCATTTTTTTCTCGTTTTCCACTCCCCGCTTATCCTTTTCCTTCCACATACTCCCGCAGGAAAAAAAAAACTGTCAATTCAGTGAATAAAATCACGGCAACGCGATGGTATACGTATATATAACCCAGACGACTTTCCGGAGTCCATTAAGAAAAGAGCGTCGATATTTTTGAATATTCGCGGGTCTGCGCCATATTGATCGATGTATACTTAAAAGTCAGTATATATACATCACTAGACTTTCACACGAATCCTTCCCAATGCACGCGGGCCCCGAGCCTTGGATACGATAGCAACGTTTTTCCAAAGCCTTGAACCTTCACAGCTTAAAATCCTCGAGTGAAAAGCGAGGACGAAGGAAAAGGTCGAATACCAAAAAAAATGTAGGGCAGAAGTGAGAAAAACACTCAATGATCTCTACGTGCACGCTCTCGAAGAGAAGCGACGTTATTTATGGAGACTCTCGAAAAGTCGCTCAATATATTTCGGAGTGCACAGTAGCGTAACCGTTTGTGCATTAAAAATGATGCAGTCCCTTGTTCGTTTTCTACTTTTTTCCTCGTCTTCTTTACTCTCTTATTATGTCTGTGCAGCGAACGTGACCGGAGATGTGGCTAGTCGAGCCGCAGACAAAAACCATAAAATCCCACAAGTAAGAATTCGACCTGCGAAGTTCGATACCGGCGCGAAGGATAAATCAAAAAGCGAATAATCGCCGGAAATGCGGTCTCTCCCGCGTCTACCACATATCGACCCGAGAAAGCCCTTCGAGGGACACGCGCCTGACAGTATTACACAATAACGCATAAAGGAATTCCAAAAGTTGCAAATTTGACTATTAATATAAAGAAAGCAGCTCCTGTCGATAAATCCTAGCGGAATTGACGAAAATAAATGCAACCGATTCACAGAAATCATACGTGATTATTCATCGTATACGTCAGTTTTGATATCCACCAGTGGATCCCGTTACAGACAGCGTATGGTAATATGTCTGTAAGTGGGTTAAGACGCGCGGGTTTCCGTACCAGATTTTCTAGGGCACGTCGGCATTGCATGCAAACCATGCGAATAAGGCGGATCTAACGCAACCGACTAAATCGGGTCTAACACGAAACGAGGAAGAACCGTTAACGTGCATTCTATGCATGCACCCTGCATTCAAAGAAGCGAAATAATCGCATTATAATTGCTCGGCAGAGACGATGCACGATATGCACAGTTATTAGCTAGAACCTCGTATGTTACAAATTGCTAAGATATTAATAAACTGTACAATAAAAAATGCTCCAGAAATAACGAAAATAAGTAAATTTTTCAAGGTGCATTAATTCACGTAAAAATTACAGTCTGGACTATCCTAATACATAACGTAAACTGTCAATATCTCAGCTAATCCCTCATATTCTTATTATTACCCTCCGCCTAAAATACACCTTAACTAAAATAGAGTAGTAATATATATGATTCCCTTCGTCTTTCGATTTATCATCCACCTACCAGTACGATGCTTTCTCGTCGTTACTTTCATGAAAAAAGATACGGATATACATACACCGAGGAACTCGTTAACCGAAGATAGTATCAAGATAATGGTTATCCCAGAGCGCGTAGTACGTGATTATCGATTTCGATCGATCGGATCTCCTCACGATTATACCTCCTGAACACCCGTTACATTGATACGATACGCAGTTCCTATAGGTACTACATACGTAATCCAACCGACTATAGATATACGTTTGATATACCATACTAACCCGACATACTATAGCATAACAAGTGGTCACTCGTGTTTACTCGTTCACCAACACACTAGTGCTCTCTATCCCATAGCGGTTGGACGGGAAACTTTTCGTAGGTGGGAAAACAAATTGTTTCCGCCGGCTACCCCGGCAAGTGGAGCTATTAACGCAGCCGAAAGGGAGGCACACAGAACGGTAGGAACAAACGGGCACGCATCAGCAAAGCACCGAGAACTTTTCCCGATATAAAAACATTGACGCAACGTGACGCACCGAAGGGACCCCCCATGGAAAGGGTTCATGGGAAGCCAGCACCTGGTACCCACTCCGTTCCTCGCGCTCATCCCCTAACTGTCGACGAGTTGAACCCTTTGGGGGATTGTCTGCCAGTGTCACACCCCAAAGCATAAATCATGAGAGCAAAAAAGATTCGTCGGATACGGGGGCGAACGAGTATGTCAGGGGGTGAGGTTAACAATGAGGAGCGAGAGAGAGGGCGATAAAAAAATGACGTACAACGATCTTTGTAAATATTCGGAGTGAGCATACTTCGGAGTGTTCTACTATTTTTTTTCGAGTATCCATCGCTCGTTGTTATCTAATGTAAATGGATGGAGCATTTGTTTACTGTCGTCTGACCTCTGAAAGCGAATGAGGTTTTAAAAGGTCGAAGGCGTCGGGACGCCATATAGAAAGCAATCACGATGGACGATTCATGAAAACCGATTAGGACTTACACGTTCTATATACCATGTACGTCTGTCTCTTTTCATCCCTTAATGATTGTTAGGTTATGTTCGAGCGAATGGGTGATATCAATGATAACGACTGTACCGAATTTTCGGTATATCAAGAAAATGGCAGTTGACGTGCATCGAGAATGATACTGGACAGTTTAACTACGTAAACAGCATTCGGCATAGGCCAGCGTAACAGCCGGAACCTATTTTACAGTTTACGCAAGGATGATTAATCAGCGCCATCAGCAAAACCTAACGAGCGATGGTAGGCAAGTAGTTTGCCGGGAAATCGGAATAGATGGCGTTTGCCCGTGCAACGCGATTCAACAATAGGAGCCAAACGAATCGGCAATGAATGGCCAACGTTCCCCGAAGACCCGGACGAAATAATTATTACGCCATAGCAATGTTGAATCCACTCCCGCAGGATCCAACGCAATCCACTATGCGCTACTGTTCCATAAGGAGAAACATGGACGTATAGGGATCGATCGAATGGACGAGCGGTCATTTACTGGAAATTAACTATACCCCTTAATGGAAGGCATGGGAGAAAGAAGGATGGAAAAAAAGCACTTAACGAGGATACCACCTAAACGCACTATGGCTTCCTGTGATATGCAGGAATTCTCTGACCACCATGGTAGAAACGTGCACGGGTCCACGTTCCTGCGTGCCAGCAACAGGGAACTAGAGTGCAATCAGCCAGAAGCAACAAATTCGCACGATCGACGGTTCAATTTAATTAAGAAAAAATGTTAACCAACGTTTGCTCCAGGTATATACATTAAATTATAAGGTGCAGGATGCGAATCAGGAAATGGTTGTCGTAAGCAAGATCTTTAATGACTGCATTGCATGATCGTGAATCTGCTTTGTCAGGTGCGAATGACGTCAGCTTCTTGCTAGGGTTTATCAACGCACTTACGGATTGCTATGGACCCCCAAGGGTAATTCAATTTTTATCTCGACCACTTCGATTTGGCGACTTTATAAGAAAAGAGAGGGGATAGGCAGACGAGATATCTTATGGTTATAGGGAGGTTACAGTACGGAACGTGGGCAGATGCCATTGAGAGGAGTCGAATGAAAAATGATACGGTCAATTGGAAAATCTATTCTAAGTGAATCCACCGATTGATTTGAAAAGTAGCTACGCTCTACATAATTGGATTTAGAAACGTTTTATCAATGTCAACGAGCGATACCATCTAGGCAATATTCTTAATACGTGAATCGAAGGTGTCGGTAATACAGATTTCTATCTTTAACATTATGACTATCACTATTATGACTATCCACTATAGAACTCACTCGCTTCGACAGTTTTGCTAACGATTTCCCCATCCTATTTACAGATGGCATTTCAATTTGGATATGTTATAATTTCCGTGATTACGTTGTGAGTGAAACATTGATGTAACGATAAGCGCTTGCTTCGTTTATTTGAACAGCGACCGATAGACCGGATGTAATAGAGACTAAACCGAGCCTTTCTCTCTCAAACCAATCGCTCTGTAATGTTTAAAATGAGAATCGATATCCACAGCTGCCCACCAGCAGGACCTTCCGATAACCTCGTCGATACATACCGGATTCAAAATCGCAATCAGCACAGGATCGCCGATTATGCACTTTCCGATTTGAAACAATTAAAAATTAACGTTACAGCCGAGAGCCACAATTTAGGATGAAGCGAAGCCTTTAATAGTTCGATAAATAGATAATTATGCATTCGTCTGTATATAAACCGGCAGAACCGGTGGGAATAGAGAAACAGATTAACGTGCCGAGTTGTGAAACCAGACGAACGTATATATATTCCGAATGTATTTCAAATATATTACTGACACGATGCAAATAAGTATAATAATTTTGCAAATAAGATTATAGCAACGCATAATTATAATAAAACACTTTTTGCCCAGCCACATTATTTTTGATATTTCTTTTTCTTAGCAACGACAAAGTTTCTGGTAGATACTTTCAAAAATATCTTGAACCTCCATATTACCCCTTAGACCATAGAAAAATTAATTACCAAATTATGAGCGCGTGACCGTGGCGCGTCGCTCGATTTGAAAATACTCAATGGCTTGCACCTAATGTGTCCTAATGTGCCGTTAAAATAATGAGTTTTGTAGCAACGGGAACCTATAACCAAAAGACGTATATTACGAAGGTGGCGGCGATTACAGCGCACCACGTGGTGGAACACTTTACTCTCAACATTCGTCTCGGCGGAACTCCATGCATACGAATATAATTCCCAGGCATGAGCGGTCACGGCGTAAAGTAAATTATCGTAATTCCGTGAGTCTCACGGCGGGTCGAGGATCTCGACCTCTCTTAAGAATTCACTGCGATAAACGGGCCACTCGATAAAATAAAGTCGTGAGAGCAGCACAGTCCCTGTGGTACGATATACCACAGGTAATTATAAATAATAACACTACTAAAATCCATAGACTCATAAGAATTTGATTTCCAATAGAAACACAGCTCCGATTCATTAAATTCATAAATGACACTAATTCCGACAGAGTCCCCTCGGAATTCTCTTCAAAATTCATAAATTTATATTCTAATTCAGAACTAGACGAACGTCAGGTACATAATGGCGAAATTGAAGCATTCAAATGAGATCCCGTGCGATCACTCTCATTTATTCAAAAAAGTAGGACACTTCAAAAGCGCGCATCAACTATATTACGCAAACAGAGAGATAGCACGAGTATATTACTTGTATAATTTAAAACGTTGTAGAAATAAATCAAACGAATTTTTTTTCCCGATCGGGAATTTTTCTCTCGCGATTCAATATGACCGATTGACCTTTACTCCCGTATACATGGGTAGAGGTAATTACAGTGATACTGAGAATTCATATCGAAGAATATATCGCGTGCGATGGAAAGAGCCGACCTTTATTACAGGAAAGGCTGAGTAAACACGTGAGCCGCAAACCGCAAAGTACGGGACTCATTCTGTATATCGAGTATAACACAATCGACGGCATCATTAATGTCTACGATGGTTACAGCGCATCAGAAAATTGCAAACGCGTACAGCCCACTACGTCACGCAGTATAATATCATCACGATGACAGTAAAGCTATGTCACCAGATACATCATTGCCGTAGATTTATTCTCGTGCTGCAGCGTCGCAGCATCCGACAAATCCTAATAATTATCTGGCATCCCTATATAACGTATAGACAATCATAACCGCAATGTGTACCACAGGTGGTACGTTTAGCTTAGTCCCAATGACGGAAACAGCTATTCGTTATCTCGTAAGAGGGAGAAGAAAAAAATGAGGAAAATAGGAAACAGGAAAAGTCGATAATGTAAAAATATTGACTTGTGATTTTCTCCACTTGGGAATGTGTTCACTTGTAAGGAGTACGTAATTGTGAAAACCGCGTGGTACGAAGTAGAAACCTTTCGAGGGAAATTACATCCCTTGTCGCTTCTAATGGCAAATATAGGATAAAATGTCCAATGAAGGATTGTTGTCTTTCAATTTACCTCTTTCTCACGAAGTAGTTACTATTAAATTCACTGAATTGGATTCCAATAGACAAGTGGATGCTTCTGTAGTCGGTTAACTAGGTACTTTGGTTAGTTAGCTGGGAAGATAGAATTTTTCTCTGTACAACCGTCAACTCGAAAAGTCCTATGTTTTTTATAAAAGCAATTTGCATACAGAGCAGAAGGTGCCATTGTACTACGAAATTGAAAAGCTTGTGTCAATTCGTATTCCAAATTATTATTTCGTAACATGACGACTAACGAAGTCATCACTTGAAGCCGATTATCGACAACCTCTACTAGGGAACGATTTCACGGTTAAAAAGAATCATCGGAGCTATCAATTTGACTCGTTTAAATGTCCCAACCGAGGCGGAAATGACGTTAAGCAAATTAAATGTGAATGAAACCATATCCATACATATAGACAGTATAACCATATGTAAAATAGACTCTGATGAGAGTTATCTCTAGTGAAACCTCAATATTCATCTAAGTAAATAGCCACTGCCATTTAAACTAGGAACACCTTGACATTCTCAATGAAAAGTAAATTCTTTGAATGAGAGCTAAATATTTGGATGTCGAATTATCAAAATTTAATGGAGTTCTTCGGACCAACAGCAAGGATAAAAGAATTCATTATGCTTTAGGAAGCAGTTGCTACGCATCGCGTCTAGACTAGTCTCCGTACTGATTTGGAAACTTCCTGCGGTATAAGGCATACGGATTATATTAGGTTAGACTAGGTTAGGTTGGATAACGTACATAAGTTGAAGCATGCGCAACGCTGCAACTCACCTCTTTCACTTTGTCGCGACGTTGCCTTGTGATCGGGTCCTTATCTTCTCCGCCTACGATTTTTGGAAGTCTCTCAGCAGGTGCTGGTGGTACCGTTATCAGTGTTTCTTCGAATCTTGCATTAACCACTAATGACGAGGAACTGCTCATTTGCACACGCGAATCACCAGCTATATCCGGTTTCTCCAAAGTTTTTTGATGTTTGTATTCCTCGTTGATTTTCGCCTGAAATTTGCCAGGGGGGAATATTTCGGTCGCCGATTCTTACTTCCGACATGTATTTTTGAAAATTAATTATTACGGAATATGACTCAGTTGACTTGATTTACCGTTAAACCCATGTGTAAAACGCCATATTGTATTCAACTAGTAATTTATCATAAACAGCAATAAAATTCACTGATAATGTACCAGTTAATGGAATAGCGATACTATCGTACTGTCAATGGGATTATCTGTCTTAATTAGTGTGCTAATCGATATCGATTATTCACTATCATTAGTTATCAAAATGACACTAAAGGACTTGAAAAGACCTTACTCAATTTCAATATATTGCATAAATAAAAAGTCACTAAACTTTCACAGACATGTACACACATTGACATATTCTGAATTCAACAAAGCTTTGTTTATTTTTACCCAAGTAAACAGAAATAAATACATAAATCATTCTAGGCAACGAATCTCAGTCTGTCCACACGTTATCAGTGTACTTATATATATGAGTACACAAGAAACCATGTGTCCCTCTGGCGTATGTAAACAAACAGAACAATGCTCCTCAGGTGTTACAAGTTAACTGGCATTCGAGACAGAAGACGGAAATACGTTTAGTTTGTCCTACCGAATAATCAAGAAGCCAAGAATATACTCAATATAATCGAAAATAGAACCGCATAACGGTAATTCATTAAAAATGAACTGCAAGAGTGCAGAGTAAAGGAAGCAAGGATCGTAAACAACATATGGAAAGGTAATATTTGTTGACATTGTAAAGCGACTGAAAGATTCCTCGGACCTGGAGCTTTTGCGAATCATCGTTAGGATGATTGTAGCGGGTAACTGCATAACCGTGGCGAAGTTGACCCACGGGGACGGCGTTTGGATGGCCACCAAGTTCCTTACGTGTCAGGGCGTGCGGTGGCGCCGGTATCAGCAATTCCGGGCCCGCTTTTTGCATATATTGATACACCCTGTAAACACTGTTCACTGCTGCGCCTCCGGTACCATTACGAAAATCCGGCAGGAAAAAGAATGCGCCAAAACACACGATACCAAACGTCAAAAACACTAGAAATATGAGATACTTCTCGCGTGGTCTAAACGAACGACGCGAGAACAGCGGCACAGGGACGCCGTTTACAAAACGCTGGTACGTTGGCAAAATTCCCGTGGACGTCATTTCGCGGAAGCTCGTTTTCTCGCGACACTCACGACCCGAACACCCGTGTTGTTTCCCTTTTCTAGCCGTCACACGCCATTACGGTCGTACGCAAGCACCACCTGCGTGTAGGACTTAACATTTCGCGCGGACATCAGCGCCATCCCTTTCATAACGGAGTATACGATAAGCGCAAAAGTACTTGCTGGACTACGAGTATAATCTTTTGATGAGAGATCGACCAATGGACAAGATATGGATAATGCCATCATACGGATCATACGGATCTTTAAATATTTTGTAGAGGTCTTAGGATGATTTACTACCTGGAGTAATGGAAACATACAAATGAGGGTCTGTATTTCAGGTATGACGGTGTTTGTATTATATTGTGGACAAGAACCCACAATGAGTAACATAATGACTTTACCAGCATTCGAAAATGAATTTGTCTTCTTGTTTCATTAATGGTTCCTATTAGTAGTTGTATTTTAGAACCTATATAAACCTGTAGATGGCGATATGTATTCATAATTTGTCATTGTTTATTACTTTATTTAGACCATATTTTAAAGGTTTTATAATCTTTTAATGTTAAAACAATGATTGTGGGGGGCAAGAGCGTGTATAATTTTTAAGTATCATACTTATTGAAACAGTGGAGAAAGTTTTTTTTTATATCAACCCATTTATGTCGAAAAAAGTTATATCTTATCCCATTTGATATTTTTGTAACTCAGTCCTTTCCAGGGTATTTTATAGGAAAGGATGCGAAAACGATACCCTTACTATTTCAGCGTGTGCTGTATCATTTATGAAACATGCGTGAGAGACTAAACATTTTACGCTATCAGCAAGCAGGCTGTCATTTGATTCAGTACAATATGGATTGACTTCCTATACGCAACTATTTTGAGTTGGTAATTTCATGTTCAATTAGTGCAAAGCTGACTATGTAACATGATTAAATAAATTACTACATTACAATGAGTACAAAGTATTATAAAGTACATTTGCATTTATAAGCATTTTGGTTGAATGTAAGTATATACACTAATAACATATTTTTCCATATTGCAAGGGATAGACTATAAGAAATACTACATAGTTTCAGTACACATCAAAATGGTTTGCAAGGAAGATGTTATATCAACAGTGAAACATGCATGTGAGAAGTTTAAAAATTTTCTGTAATATAGATTAATAAATAATTTAAAAGGCGATCTCTTTTAATGATTGTCACCTTGATTCTAGCTTGCATGATATTAGTACTGATGTGCATTTTTATAATGTACACCCTATTTGAACGCATCTTTTATTTCCTAAATGATATGGTTAACTCAACCAAGAGGGACAACTTTGGTACATTACTGAACCATGCATTTGGTTTCAATACAGTATCACTGATAGTCATTGTTACTTGTGGTATATCTCTTGTGGTTTGTAACATTTAAAATATTCTTTTTTACATTTTGTTAGTTGAAGGAGATTAATATTCACTTAATTTCTAGGCTGTTACAGTCAATGTAGGATGTCCATTAAATTATATTTGGGAAAATGGACAGAGAGTCTTTATACCATCTGTAATAATATCCTTTTTCCTTCTGCGGATTATAAAAATAGTAAGGATATGAAAGTAACATGTTTCTAAAGTTTGTTCATAGACCTAAATGATCACGGATATATAAATAAATTTTGTACATAGGATGAATGCGACCTTTACACATCTTTGAAGATTCGATCTCTGGGTGGACTGGATTATGGAAGTGGTTTAGCTTATAGCTATTTCTATGGGTATTTAAATATTGTCCTATCCCCTATGGGAAGCGAATACAAAGGTTTTTCTTTTTTATTATTCTCCTTTATCAATAAAATTTGTTTCACCCAAATCTTCACTTTATATTATGTATTACTTGCAGGTTTGCGACATAATATCGAGCTTTTTGAAGCTCACGAAGGTGTGCCAATCCCAGTGAAGAAATTATTTATATTAATTCCTGCATCAGCACATATTCCGTCTGATCTTAAAGAAGTTTCACATCAGTGGATGGAGAGTACAAAAGTTAGTTGATTATTCATAAAATAAATTCTAAATCACGTTCATCTCTAAAATAAAATTTATACTTTGTATATCCAGAAAGTGATTTCGGCTGAAATAAACCGCGCTGGCGTAAAAGGTCGAGTATACTCCAATACAGTGTATAAAATTCATCCTGAGGGAGAAGGAAGCGGTCATCGACCAGTTTATGTCGTTGCTGAAGGAGCTACACCAATGCTAACTTTCTATGAAGTATCTAAATACGCACATAAAGATTCAGGTAGGTTCTAATCCAGTAAAAAAGGCATTTAACTATATAAAGATGTTTGCCATGTTTCCAATGAGGAAACACACTTTCAAAAGTAATGTAACAGTAGTTCGTTTCGTAAAATTTATTTTACCTTGATTTTCATTCGAATATTAATTCTATCCCTCTTGTAGATATGTACAGAAGGTTTACAAAAGAAGTTGTAGGATTGTTTTATGAAACTCTTCAGACATTGTTGAACACTAATCCAGATTATCAAGATTCCTGTGAATTGGTATACTATGAAGGTATTATAGGTATACTTTATTACGTCGCCAAAACAAAACGTGATTAATCGTGATGAAAATAATCCTTTGTTCCCTTTATGATATAGAACTGTTTGTAAATAGTATGCATCATTTTATAGATTACGGACCGGATGGTAAGCGTGTCAATGTGGCTGAAATAATATTGGAAAGAATACGCAAGTCACTTCACAATTATAAAAAGTAAAAGGAAGAGAAATTACGTTAAAAACTTCTAAAGAATTCTAAAATGATATCCTTCGGCCAAGAAAATTCTCCAGTCTACGAAGAAGATTGCATTTCTAACTACTAATCATATATAACATGAGAATTTATTTATTTTATTACACGAAGGACGAAGTTTGTAAGCCTCTTTTGTAGTATAAAATACAAATTACATATTTTCGAAAAAAAGCTTTTTGTACGGTGATATTTCTGTGATAGAGAATAAATGGCGAATATAAATAAATAATGGCTTCCATTTTAACATAGCAAGGATTCACTTCTTGTGATCCAAGTGACATTGTTTTTTTCTTCTTTCATTTTATTATGAACAATCGTTTATCATTGCTTTTGTATCATTTTATCGTTATTTCTTTTATTCATTTTTAATGACTTGACACACACAGAGAGCAGAATATCTCCAAAACATCGAAAAAATAAGTATGCTTACGCCACGCACGCATATTTCATTTATCTAACATCCTGTTATACAGTCATATTATTTGGGATATTGTTTTTATCGTCGATTTCATTTTCTTTTCCATTCTCTATCTCTTCAGATCTTCCTCTTTACTATATCTCACTGTCCACGCATTCATGCAAATGATCATCTAAAGGAATACACATTAAAATGAGCCCATTCTAAACGGTGAGGATTTTCTGGTTTCTCATTTTTCCTCTTTTTTTTTTGTATCAAATAAACAAATCCATAGTTACTGACATTAATGTACAACCCAAAGTGCATTCAAATATTATGCAGTACAAGTACTTTCTTTTTGCCTTTCGCTCTCTCTTTCTCTCTATTTCATATTTTCATTCGTCAATCATTACACTTTCTTCTTCCTTCCCCAATTATTCGCACAACTCTGCATTGCACGTATTATGTATCATGCATCCGCACTCGACTGCAATTGCAAATTACAATTACATTTTTTCTTAAATTTCGACTATTGCTTCTCCGTTGCCTTTTTCATAATTAAGATAACTCATCTGATTCTCTCGCATGCACGAGCATCTCGTGATTGACGGGCAAATGCGATCAATAAAAATCATCGTAGATGAGTACATAACGAATTACATGGAATGTAATTCATTATGACGAGAACTGAAGTAATTGTAACGAGTAAATTGATGACAACTCAATAGTGTACAGCCATATCCTACACAAAAGGAAATAATTCACGAGAAGTTTCTCCCTTTCTTGTATCGGCTTCAATTATTTTTTCCTTTCATATATTTTCATCTGAATTTTCAAAATCGTAAACTTGAACCCCTTGAATCATGTATTATCTATATAATAGTTTTATGAATTATAAGAATACAGCTTGGGAGTTGTGTGCGGTTTGTTATATTTTGAAAAATTTCTTGTTCCCTACGCAGTGCGCACGAATTCTTATTTTTATAATTCGCCAGTTTAGAATAATCTGTACTTTTGACTTAACATTCACGTCACCCTGCGTAGAAAAACGTTAGGAATTTTTCAATTTATTACCACAATTATTTCTCATAATCTGTCGCATGGCTGGAACGCAAATTTTGTTTTTCACCGGTGTCTTTATTTGTAATAAATACTTGCACATTAGTACACAGTGAAGGATTCAGGGTATGTGTCGTGTGTTGTGAGAAACGTGTACTCGCTTGATGACAATTCTTTTTTCTCGGGAAAGCTTGAATTGTTTTATTTGTCACTTTTTTGTGTCTTTCTTTCCTCTGCACTACATATTTTTACCACGAAAAATTTTGCTTTCCTTCGTTCTACGTTATTAATTCCGTTTTCTCATTGCGTTACTTCGGATCGTATACATTTGTATACTTCGCCACAGCACTTCGTTTCCCGTTTCGCGTCACGATTGAAAATAATAAAATACTTAGGAAAAACATCGAATATTTATTTTTCATACATATGTACAGTCGAGTTGTCGCTCACGTGATAGGGGAGATCGTACGAAAAACGCTGGAGAATTTCATCATCCTGGCGCTTTTCGGTGGGAAATCGTAGCACTGGAGGAATATAAGAGGAAAGAAGTATTCAGTTTTTTCTCTAGAAAGGTTCGGAAGGTTCGTATCGAAGTGATGGAAGAAAAAGAAGAAATTGTAAGAGAACAATCTACGTTACGTTTAACAGTCCTAATTATCATTTCTCCGCTTTCTCCCGCGCGCAAGACGTTTCCTCTCTTTTGGCAAGATTGGATCTTTGACATGCTGGCTTCTTCGAACAAGGCTTTTAGTTTGTTTTCTAATCTCTTCCCCTCTTGCTCTCCCTTATTCAATATTCATATACCAAGGAATCTTCAATTACTCGTCACCTATCGGACGAAATTTTATTCAGCGTTCACGTTGTTCACAAAGTCAACATTGTCAGACTTGTTTCTCCGTTTCTTTCGGCTGATGAACTCAAAAAGGTACAGGGGGAAGGGGAGAGGGGACAGGTAGGAGAAAAAGAACAAAAAAGAATAACGGCTATATCGCTGTAGTCTCCATTTTGGCGGAGCAGGAACAAAAAAATATGGCGAACAACAAATGCAATTTGCATTTTGTATTCGCGTGCGCGCAGCCACTTACGCAAACAAAAATAATAAGGCGAAGAAAAAAAAATAAACCGAAAGATATACAAAGTAAATGAGGCCGTGTGAGATCAATGTTTCGTGGGCCAAATAGACGCCCGGCGTCGTAACGCCCTTTAACCGTAAGCTTACAATCTAATTAAAACATACGATTAAATAAGTACGTAATAGCTCGTTAATAATTGGAAGCGCATATATGTCTCCATATCGAAAGAAACACAACGACAGTTAAATTCAGGAAGTAAAAAAATGCGACCAAAGAGTCTCGCGCGAGGCTTGTCGTGTCCCACAATCAATATTATGCGTATGTATGTACGTATATATAAAAAAAAAAAAGAAAAATCAGGATGCCAAATATCACATCCTCTGGGCGTCTTTCCAGATAACGAGCCAAACGTTAAGTCATTAATTCTGAATAATGAGTAAAGAATATTCAAAGAGACTCCGTAACTCGCAGGAAGTCAGTATCATCGATGATACCAAAAAGCTTTGTGCTGGCTAACTGATAACGCGTATCAGCGGGGGAAGCATTTACGCTAATTATGGAAAAAAAACAATATAAAAAAAAAGTAAAATACGCGTACACGAAAAGGGTTGCGAGAGAGCCCATTATTGTTTTAAGTACTCTTGGAAGGAACCACGCAGACCTTTAATAAATTTTACTCTTTCAATCGCTCCGTTAAATATAAAGTACAATAGGAATATTCATCGTATCATCGATACCGTTTTAACATACATATCACAACGAATGAACATCACTTGTTACTCAATTAAGTAATTCTAAAGCGAAAAATAAAAGGAAAATGAATAAAGAATGAAAACGAAAGATATTATCGGAGGAGAAAGAGAGAGAAAGAGAAAAAAGATAATAAGAGCGTTATCTTTCATCAAAAAACCAGCCTTTTTTTCATTGTGATTCAACAATAACTTTCAAGTTAAATTAAAGAACAGCCGAGAACACTGCGAGCACACACGATCAGGTACTTCGTTCCACGATTTGCCTTCGACTTTTTCCCGCATTAATTTTCGCATCGATAGGAAACAATTAGACTTAAAAGTATTATTAAAAAGAAAAAGAGACAAAGTCAACAAAACAACCTTTCTTTTTGCACTTAGGTAAGTTTTATCGTGGCTACGCAACACGAACGACCGGCCCACTTTTCTCTGCTCTGTATTATTTACAGCGATTCTATTACTCGCAATCACTGGATTCGATTTTCTCATTTTGAAGAAATACGAAAGAGAAAAAAAACAAAGATTCTAATGCTCGTTTAAAATGAGAGTCAGGAATACCTAAGATAGTATTCAGTTCTAAAGTATTTCCTCACAATGCGTTCTTATTCAGATCCGATTCGCGCGGTTGACTAGTCAGCCATTTTGATAAGAAAGCAATAGGAAAAATAAGAAGAAATGTGATTTAACACGTTCCTTAATTGTCATGACTGCCTCGTATTTACAAAGTATGGGAAAAACGATGAATGTACACTCAGTGGGTAGCAGCAGAGCGGCTATTAGTAATTATGGCGATAAGTCACGAAAAAGGACATTTAAATAAGGAAGACAGAGCAAGAAGAAAATATACGAGGAAGCGTATAAAAATTCAACGAGTACTCCTTCCACGCCTAGTAAAATTTTTGCGAATTTCATCATCTGAGATATAAATACTCGATAAGACAAATGCTTAAATTCCTCTGAATTGTCAACGACAACGTGAAGTTGTAGAATTTTACTTTCTTCTTCAAACAAGGATAAAAATCAACAATTCACCAAAAGGAACTAGGGAAGACCTAATCCCGAACACAAAATGTGGTGATCTCGTGATGCAGTTTCCAAAGATCGAACGTAATGAATCCCGGAGAAATGAACACTTTGAGAAATAAAATGAAGCCCGAGCAATACTTGCAAAATCCAAAATTCTACATAATTGCGTCATTGCAGTTTCTTCTTCTTTTATCCTTTCTTTCCCTTCTGCCACTGTCCTATTCTGTGACTTTACAAAACGCATTGTTCGTTTGCTTCTCCGAATATGTATTCGCTCCTTTTTGCTTTCTTTGATTTTCAATGATGATCCCATGACTTGAGAAATAGTGGCTCAGTACGCCGATGACATTAAATACATTTTGTATGATGGACTAGCTTCGGATTACGACTTGAACGTGAGTTAATGTCATTAACAACCCATCGTAGGTTCAGGCATATGCTGTGGAACGATCATAGAAATAAAATATGTACCGTTTCCTTTTCTTCCCTCTCGTGGATAGAATTGACAAATTCTCTAAGAAGGAATCGTACGAATACTGTTCAGTGGTTCGGTTGTCTACTAGACTATTTGTACGAATATCATGGACCAATTATTTCAAATCTAACGTAGACCGTTCACTATGAATGTCTAAATATTTACTTCAATATGTGTTTAATGGAATTTCCATTCGATTTGAGAAAGACCAACCCACAGCATATAAGCATAACAAGTTAAAACGCTACTGGTTCTCAAAGTGTTAGCCTTGTGCCCAGTGTTTTCTAGCATGCTCTTGAATCATGATAAGTGTCCCAATTATATTCGCCTGACAATCATGAGATACGCCTGAGAATAATTTGAGTAAGTTTTTCAGCGGATTGAGAATAGTCGAATGAAGTAAAAACCGTACGGGTTTGCTGTCGACATTCTAGAGGACTATATAAACCATCGTAGAAAAGTCGAGTAAAGTACTCGGATAGCTATGGGATAATTTAGACAAAACCCTGTAAGACTGATAAAGGGAAAAACGACGTTCAAAATTTACTCAGGCGATTCGCAGAGTCGTATAGTCAGGCATATCATTTGTTTTTAAGCTTCGGTCGATGCAACGAGAGAGCCCTTTGGCGTGTACGCCGTCGCATTAGGATCCAGGTTGGACACCGTGCAACCTGGACAAGGACTCTCGTTGGCACGAATTTTTGTCCCGGTTACTCTGACCTCGTTATTCAGTCGTAATTTCGATGTGGATGACGTAGGTGCTGGGCCAAAGGAGTCCTGTGGCATCACTGCCAAATCCTGGGCAATTTTTGCCTTAAGAATTTCGATCTCCTTCTCCTGAGACCTTATTAAACCTATTTTTGAGAAGTATAAAAAATCCACGTATTACGGATGATATTTGTGTTCATTACCATTCATATTGGAAATATTTGAGGGCATACTTACTCTCTCTGATCTCGAGTTGTCGCTTGGCCTCGCCGAGTGCTGAGAAAAGATCCAGTTTTATTCGTGTTTCTGCACTTAGACTGTTTTCTAAATGTGCATTTTTATCCTGAAGCGCGCTCAGTGCGCCCAGGAGAATCTCAGTTTCTCCATGGTTCTCTTTGCATCGTGTTACGTCTTTCTCCAACGCTAGACACCTATCCTCCTTTGTTTTGAGTTCGCGTCGCAGACTCTTAAGATCCTGTTCCATCTGTGCCCTACGCGACTTACAGGCGTCCGTACATTCTTGCCTTAGAAGAGGTGGAGGAGGTGGTGGAATGGCTGATCTCGCCTCCTCCGCAGCTCTTCTCGCTCTTCTCTCAGAGGCCAACGAAGCTTCGCAAGCATTTCGCTGTCTTCTCTCTTCAGCAATTCGTCTCTCCAGCGACGACATAGTTTGTTTGTCTAACTGTCGGGCTGTTACCAAACCGTGAAGTCTGCAGGAAAGTAAGAATGAGAATTCGTATTGAAATTTAAGATTAAAAATCAAGAGTGTCAAAACAACATACTTGCTCTGCAACTGTTCATTATCATGCTGCAGTTGCTGAATATCTCCTTTAGCTTGTCTCTCACTACTAATCAGACTATTTATTTGAGAACGTAACTCTTGTTCCACCTGTCGACTGGACTGAAGATCAGACTTCAGGCGTTTCACGTCAGCCTCGAGCCTGCGACACATCAGTAACCTATTTCAATGATAGCAAATTAAGAATGAGAAAATGAACGCTCTACATGTAATAATATAAACCTGCTAATTAGAAACATGAAAAGCAGCTATCGATAGGATTTCATGTGTTAACATCATTTACGTCCTAACGAGCGAAAGTAAAGTAAAGACATTATACGCTGTTATAGTTTGTTACGGTTCTACAGTTACGTTATATGAACAGTAATGTACCTTTGACAGTATTCATCCTGTTGCTTTTGCTGCTCGGCTATGGTATCCACTGTAGCTTTGCTCTGACGATTTTTACGCTCGCGCTGACCATTCATCGTGGTCGTCGAGGAGTCTCGACTCTCCTTCACGTTGTTCCACTTTCCACCAGCTGAGCCATTGGATTGTGTCTTTACAGAATTCTGACCAGAGCCACCAGAACCTTTTACGGATTTATCCTTCTCGATCTCATTTACGTCAAAGTCGTTCACAGAGCTGCATTTCACACAACGTACCAAGAACATCTTATGTATTATGAAGCTACAGAAATAATTATGTACTGTTGCATACTAAGATAAACTGGACAGCAGTGTGTAAAATTTTGAAATAATTCTTCAATTGAATAAACCGCTAATTGTATCAGCTAAAGATATGTGCATCACTCTACCAGAGCAGAACAAAAATAGCTCAAAGCTTTAAGGCAATATAAGGAAACGATAAAAGTGTCCAATTCGTACCCTATTAGTTGCATATACTATTTTACTGCTGCGGTATTTCTGCGACTTACCCAACCCTCTCTATGAACTGCATGTCGCTGTGAGATACGGTAGTTCCGTTTGTGTGCGCAAATCTCTTCTCGCTCTTTTCAGATTGCGAGGAGTTCCCTGTGTTATGTTTGCTGTGTTGTTCTTCCTGCTGCTGCTGTTGCTGTTGTTGTTGTTGTTGTTGTTGTTGTTGTTGTTGCTGCTGCTGCTGCTGCTTCTCACCCTTATCCAGGGATTTTCTGTGACCGTTTTTAGTGGTGGCACTTTGTGCCTGCGATACGCTTTGCGTACCGTTGTGTAGACCACCGTTTTGTATGCTCGTTTCTACGGAAGCACTGCTGCCCCCTTTTTTTTTGGCAAATAGGGATACAAGTAAAATTACAGATTTTTTCACTACTGGAATACAGGATATAAGAAAACGCTAATGATTTTGAAGTATCAATATTATATGGTATAGGTAAAAGATTAAATACAAACTACCTCTACTCTTCTCAGGGCTTGTGTTATACTGAGGATTCGGCCTGTGTGGCTGTGACTTTGTGTGCTGCTCCGACGACGTAGAGACTATTTGAGACTGCGATTGCGATTGCACCTGCGTTTGCAGCTGCGAAATTGTCGTAGCCTGTTGTTCTACTGGTAATGCCTGCTGTAAGAGTTGCAAGTAAAACTCGTTCTCCTTCGCCACGTCCTTTTGTTTCCTCTGTGAATGAAAAGGAAAGTAAAAGAAAATAAGTACACAATGCATATGCTCCTTACAACTCCTGATCCGTTTGAGATATGCGGGATTAAAGATTATTCACCTGTCGCATTCTGTAGCCCACGTAACTTTTGAAACCAAAGCCTAGTGTAACTACTGGATAGCCAATGCTGTAAGTAAAAATATTTTTAGGTCCACGATTTACTATTAAATAATGATCTAAATTGTAGATGGATAATGTCTTTGTAATTAACAAATTTTTATAACATTGAATTAAATGTTGATGAAAATATACCAGTGAGCAGCAAATGGCCTGCAGAGGTCCAGATGAAACGGCATGTGGCGTAAGTCTCGCAACCGAACTGCCGCTTCTATGTAGAGAAAGAGCAGCCACAACATCACAGTCGGTAGACACACTCCTTTATCTGTATTAATATTTTTCAAAATAGAGCTATTTTAGCTTTCTAAATTTTACACATTTAATGTTTTCATTGGATTTTAAAAGACATCAGGAATATGTTGAACAATTCCTGAATAATAGATACTCGCCTGTGTGCCATACGTACTGCACCCAAACGTACGTGCTGGCAGCAAAAAATAGCCAATGTACAGGGATAAAAAAGAAACAAATCATGTCTGACGTAAGTGCAATGCAAATAAAAAATACAGAGAAGGCCTGAAATATTAAAAACCAAGTGTTAATGCAATACAAATAGTTTACATTAAGTATTACGGCATAGAACATGAGTAGTTATACTTTACAACTTACCAAGCCTTGATATTTAAAAGAATCGTAAACGCTTCTCAGGAGCAGCCAGAATGGCCACAGATACTCAAAACGGAATTCTAAAATAAAGTCTGCTAAAATCACCATGGCCCATAGCAGCAGAAACTTTAGGTAAAGCAATGTGCTGAAACAAAAACAGATAATAGAATATCTAATTAATTTATTGTATTCACTAATTTTATTCAAGATGATGTATATATAACTAATAATTGAATTTATTTTTCTTCTTAAATCTTTTTATAAAGGGATTTGATTTTATTACATTGATAATGTGTCTAATCTGCTTAATTTTATCATTTTATCAATTTTTTAACAGATGTATGATATTCAACATCCATTAACATTGTGAGATCTCTGTTATATAACTCAAATGACATTGATTTATCTTACCTTAACTTTCTTTTTTAAGTCAACAATTCTTTATCAGTTAAAAAAGATATTATCTGTTTATATAAGAAATACAAGGAATATAGAAATTGAATATGAATAAAGAAAAGGCAAATAAACATAAATCCCAATCTATTTAAACAAAGAAAATAATATCAGTTTTGAAACCATAATTGTAAACTAAGAAGCACAATGTTGAAATGATACAAATTGAATGATGGACTGGATTAGCTAACGACAGAAGGAAAGATCGGAGTGTACCATTTTCGAAAGGCAACGAAGGATAACAAGCCAATAAGTTTCCCAGATTGAAAAATTTTATTTTACCATATAATATTGTAATTATAACATACAATGAATTATAAACAATCATCTCCTTCTTCACCGATCTCAAAATCATCCTGACATCCAAATTACGATACCGAGTTATAAAGTTACTAATATAAAGCAAAATATTAAATGATCCCATAGAAATTGTCAAAGAGCGAAACGGAAATATCGAGAAAAGAAATCATGCGGCAACGACGAAGAGAGTTTGTGAGAGAAGTGTCAAGACGTAATGTATATGTGCAAAACACAGAGTCAGTCAAGAGTGAGAAACATGCATGGAATCACATTCGTTTCGTAGAGGAAATGTGCCGCTCGGTAAGAAGACAGATAGAAGAATCCAAAAGCACTGGCTCGATCTACGCAGTTGAGGATTCGTGAATAGACGGATCAGACGGACGATTCGTTTGGGTTGTCCCTGGAGTTTTTGGTTATTTTTAAGATCGGCCATTGTGATGCACACAGAGACACACAATGGCAAGGCCTGAAGAATTTACCTTCCGTAAATGCCTTCGGTGATCTTGTTGCGCTTCAAGGGCCTCCGGAGCTTGCCACACTCGGCATTTCTTCTCTTCATATTCCTCGGCACTGGCACCGCGGCTAACGCGAGTCAACGCGGCGTCAAACGGCCGTGCTGTTGTGCTGCTGCCGAAAACGAAACGAAAACGACAAATTGCGGCAAAACGCGCGCGCGTGTTACGTCGAGAACCCACTCGTACCGACGACGACACTATCAATCTCTTTTGTTGTCATTCGTCTGTGGACAGATCCGAAGTTTCACGGCGGTTTACCGAGCAGCTGATTGGTCCATCACGCGACATGGCGCCTTTATCGGACACGGCCACTTCTCAGCCCTCACAGAGAATTACCAAAGATGTAACCCTCTATTTCTCTCTCTCTCTTCCTCTCTTCCTCTATCTCAGGCTTAGTTCTTCAGTTCACTCTCGCTCACTCCTCCTTCCTCTCTCTGAAGACACATACACTGTCTAGCTCTCTCTCTCTCTTTAAACCAGCTCTCACCTTACTTCTCACTACTTTCGCTTGCGATATTATATCCCCCGAGACACGTGTGATCACGTTTAAAGACCTGTTCTGACCCGGGGACGATTTAACACCGCCTGTTTCAACGAGATTCAGGGTTTTCGAGCCTCTATCGATCGCCGAATGTCTCGCGCGCCCGACGCCACGACGCCTTCTTCCTGCCTGCCACTGGCTGCCTTTTAACGGACACACTTCGCTTGTCCGTGCCAGCTGTGACTGTACTCCAGCTCCGATATATTCTAGGGAAAACTGTAACTGCTTCAGAGAAGTCTCTGTGACCGTTATTATACTACCTTCTAGTTAACCTACCGAAATTCCATTTTTCTTGTTGAATTAATTACAGTTTTACTAATCAGTAGCATTTGTACTATAATGCTCACATTGCATTTTCCTTTCTGTTAAATTCGAGTTTTGATTTCCCGCCAAGAACACACTCGGGAAACTTCGGATTTACCTATTACTCGATACAGTAGCATCATATTTCTTTCCTAGACTTCTTTTGGGCTTCATTAGGCATTAGTAAGCTCTGCAAAATATTGAGATATTGTTTCTGTGATTTCCTGAGCTATAAGCTTATTGGAACTAAATACCTGTCACGTTGCATTTCACGATATAAACGTGCCGCTTTGTTTTCCCGCGTAATATAGAGACAAAATGGCGTCGTCGAGTCGTTACCACATTTGTTAAACACGTGTACATACATTATTTTCTCGTTAACCGACGATACTAGATTTAGTACATATTAAGTATTAGGATTATTTACGTTCCCTAATGAGTATTAAAGCTACATTCACCAGAAATTCATGTTAAAACCAATTACGTTATACTTCTCTGTGAGAGAATAACCCAAAGCTCATTAGGTATATCCTACAAATAGGATTAGAAACCAGAGAAATAATTCTATTAGCGTCATCAACAATCCCACGCACACTCAATTCTGTAAATATAAAACGAATAAGGATATACGTATAAGAAGATGGCCATAATAATAATGTTAAGAGTTTTATAAAAGACATGGTTTATTCGTATGTCCTAGACAGTATATCCTTAAATATCAAACTACACAAAATACAATACAGAATTTACGAAAAAGCGTCATACAACACGTTAAGTGAATAATAATAGTTGGCTACAATTTCTATTCATCTTTTTACAAAATTCCGTCGCGTCTTCTCTCTCGTAGTCGAGTATGCCTTCACCTTGCTTCGCATATCCATGATAATATGCATGGAAATATTAGGAGGGAGTCTGCATATTATAGATAATAGACTTCGAGAGAGTTTTATTAACTCGAAAGGATAACTTGCCAGTGTCGCAGGCAAATATTATATCGAGTGTACAGTTCATTAGCGACATGGTCGTTGAAGTCGTTTATCAAAGGCTAACAAATGAACACATATCTTAATCACAGGCATCATCAGATCCTCCCCCTCACATGTCCATTTCGAACTGCTCTGGAGATTCCTCGATCACGGGGATATCTAACAATAAAAACAGTCCCATAAAATTCTGTCATTAGCTCACAAATAGTACATTTAAGCTAATATAATTAACCACGTCAGTTACCTTTGGATGTAGGACTGGGGACCGTTGTGGTAATGGCTGGTGTACCCTTCAGAATAT
This sequence comes from Pachycephus smyrnensis, assembly GCA_030142225.1. Taxonomy (NCBI): domain Eukaryota; kingdom Metazoa; phylum Arthropoda; class Insecta; order Hymenoptera; family Cephidae; genus Pachycephus; species Pachycephus smyrnensis. Next base: position 121,151 of record JARQST010000582.1, read on the forward strand.
CCGCAGGGATCGACGGCATATTCCTGGGTGGCGTCCTCGATATAGGAGAATTTCGCAGATTCATTAGGAAAGCACGTTCGTAGACGATGCGGGTACCTGTGGAATAAATTAATACAATTATAAAATTACGAAAATATTTGCAATTATGAAATGTTATTTTACACATCTTCACAAAGATTAACAATTAAGTATATGACCACTTTGACCCATAATACGACTTGTATTACTCGCAAAAGCGGGACGACATTCTTTAAAGGTTATTGCGCAATGTTTTGATAGAGTTGAAAGAGAGAGAAAGAGAACCGTCGTTGGCCGCGAGTAGCTAATTACGTCAGACTCGCGTGGCAAATAAACGACTGACAGAACGACAATCGCCTAGATTTCGCATCGCCAAAGGCCACTGTGACGACGATTTTGTTTTGACTAAAATCGTTCGAGCAATCCGAGCTTACTAACGATTACACAAAGTTGAATCCAAGAAGGTCAATATAGTAGAATTCACGTTACCATTTGCGTTTCCTATATAATTTTTTTAGTTGTATTGAAAATATGGAAACTACGAAAAAAAATGCCGAAAGGGCCTTTAGTAGTATCAATTTTTTCTCTCTATTTTGGAACGAACTCTCAATTTCCCATGGGAATTTGCGAGATTCGTAAACCTTTCCGAAATAGAAAATCTTATGTGCAAGTCGAGGGAGCCATCTGACAGAAGAGAATGCAGAATGTCTATTTATACGTGAGTATATTCTTGCACCAAATGACTCGTAGGGAGAGTCTTGGGAGAAAAAGAAAAAAGTATTCAAAACAAAAGAAATGCACTGGGAGGACAGCACTCGAAACGAAGTGTTTTCCCTTTCAAGTTTAAGCAGAGGAGGAAAGACAAAGAGAAGAGAGATAGAGACTGGATAGAAATAGACGATAAAAAATGGCACAGAGAATTATGTTCAAGGACTACATGTTTACATTACGTATCGAATAAATAAATGAACGAAGAAAACATTTTAAAAATCATGCCAACATTTCTCAAAGATAAACAATACGTCGTTCAATGCCGCAACATTTCTTCGCTCTCTCATTTTTATCAATATTCATGAATCATTAACTACGTTATCCAGAGCAGAGAGTAAAGCGCAAAATAAATTCATTTCCATTTCTTGATAAATGCTCAAAGCGACGACCTTGCTCTAATTTAGTTGATACGGATTAAAATATTTTCGCACGAGTGAATTTCACATGAAAACTCACCGTTCCGTATCTGCATGATGATTTTTTAGACGAATAAAACGAAAGAAATCCGTTAGGACTTCAAAACGATATATTAAGTACTGGGACAATGATCGTTACTTGATAAGGCAAACAATGGTAATACTAAGAACCACCGATAAATAAGGACAGAATTTTGTTGACGTACTGTTGTGTATCTGTCCCTCGACAGAGAACGCCAGTCCATATTAAACTTTAAAATATACGTTCAAGAAATAAAGATGCCATGATAATTCGAGATGCGATATAGCCTTGACGTTCCTTATGTATTTTAAATAAAAGCTTCGATGGTCATTGACATGGAATTAATATGGCGACTGTGTTATACATTTAATGGTATACAACGATTACTTAGTCATGTTCTACTCCACTGCTCTTTTATTGAAACACGATGTAAATTAAATTTAATAAAAACATATAAAACTATCTCCTTCGAGATACGATAACGTGACCTAAAATCGATATACAGTACTGATCAAAATGAATTTAAGCCAATTACTCTGAACGATCTCTTTCATAAATACAGTCACTCCGAAATACATCATTAATATCTAAAATGCAGTGACAAATTCTCACATGGTGTTATGATGAATAAAAAGAAAATAGACTGACCTCCCGGCGTGGTAGAGTAGAGAGTGCCACCAGGCGTAGAGGAATAATCCGCCGGTAACTCCTTAGGGTCATTGATGAAAATCCTTTTCGAAGGGATACTTTGGTTCTGAGTGGCCTGTCGTGCAATAGGCGAAGCCGACATTGTTCCAATCAAGTGAAATAGGAAATTGAAAGCGTGATAGTAGATGAGATAAGAAACAGACGAGAATCCCGCGGCGATTCGTCGCTATTGATAGAAGCCTGCTGCGCAATTCGTGTCTTGTGTTGGTAGCTCCTACCACGATGTCGCTGGTTGCTGGCCGGAGTTTATATATGTGCTCAAAGCCAATGAACGCGCAGCGCACAATGACTGGCTGGCTAATGGTAAACGCTCTCGTCCCGTCAGAAGTAACATTCACTAAGACCGGCGCCAGATACGACTCACTTGGAAAGCTTCTTCGTGGTTGTTTGATTTTCCAGAGATACGAAACGATGCAGAACCTAACCCGGCACAGAAGCCACTGCGAGTCGTCCGATAAAACACGCCGACTTTATATAGGGAGGACTTCCTAACAGGCGAGAACTTGGGCACGTAGTAGCCACGTAGTAGGGACAAACTGATCACGTACACTAGCTATATTTTTATACATATATTTTCATAGTGGGCATACGTATTATATAGATAGTTTAGTTTAGTATATAAGAAGCAATATTCAATGTTACTGCATTTATTGGTTGCAATGGCAATAATATATGTTTCAGGTCTTATCGGACATTTATATGAATTGATTATTGGGAATCTCTATTATTTTTAAGTATATACATACATGTGTATGTATATACCGTGTGAGACGCCCACGTGTAATTTGATACAATTTTCTGATGGCATCATTTTTTTACATATTTCCAATATGCGGATTTTACTCTGTCTGAGGATGAAGGATTAATTATGATCTTTTAATTGCTTTGTCTTGTCAATAATAGTAACACGTGGACACTTTTTTCATACTTGTACGAACAGCGCACCACCTGTTGCTCCGTTCCGTCAAGACCCAAGAAGCAGCAGTTGCGCCATAAAACTTCATGGAATTTCTGTATATTTTCAAGGTTAAAAATAAAATTCTAAAACTTGTATCATAGAACTCGTAATCTATGTCTCTAGTGGAGTAGCGTCAAAACAAAGTCTTCAAGGCGACCTTAAAGTAAACGACAAGATACATTTGATAGATATCGATACAGTACAATAATAGATACGGGCAGTTCTTGCGATTGTTTTTATTGTTAGTGTAATATGAGTCTGTCAATATAATTAGTGCTATATCAATATATGTTTTTATCACATATCCATCTGCATCAGGTCTAACAATCTAACGGATTCTTTATTCTAACCCAGACAGAAAAGAAGATAAGAAATCGTTTCTTCCGACTACTAGTTGATAATTCCAAATTATAATTTCTCACCCGGTATACAATGCTGCGTAATATGCCTGCATCTCCTACCAACAGACTTTTACTAACACGTAAAAATTCACATGTGACGTGATCCAGCTAGCTTCTGGTTGGCATGCTCAAGCATCTTCTGATAACAAGTCTATATAGTGTTTATCCACAATTTGTGCTCGATGACTAAACCTGTAACCAGTATTGTACACCATTTACCTTACGTAATCTGTGACAACACGTCGAAAATATATGAAACAGAATCTAATAACGTAGACAAATGCCTTGCGTTGAAATTAATTTTTTTTTTTATAACAAAAGTCGTTGGACTTTGGATAATTGAATATATCATCAATGTCAATGGATATTCTTAGTACAACAACTCTGTTGAAGATTAATGCTGTTATCGTGCACTGACTTTATGATTTTTATAAATGCACATACATGTGCATAATAACTGTATGAGATTCAGAAAGCATCGATTATTCGGTGAAGGTTATCTTGTTAGAAATTAATGTGTTGTCATTTTATTTGATAGGTTCCAATGCATATTAGAATGTTAGATTATATTACTTATAGGTTAGGTTAGGTTACTCATAGTTAGGCTGTAGTTAGCGAGATGAATTGAGAACCACTGCAGTAAAGTATATCGCAGAGTAGAGAAAATGGCGGAAGCACGCGGTAGCGATACTGAAGATGGTCCTTCCGAAAGAAAGAAAATCAAACTTGCTGAAGAGAGTACGTTGAATGTCACTGAAAGCGTACACGAGACGCTGGAGAACCTACATAATTTCGAAATAAAGCGAATTTTGAAGAACAATAACGTAAGAAAGTTCGTATGCATTGAAGGCTCTTTTAAAGGTTGTAAAAGTCCGGCTGTTGTCACGTTAGAAAAAAAAGAATTCTCAGCGAACGATTTAGAGACGGGGGATTTTATGAAAAGTGCCTCGCTTCGGAAACTTCATCGTAATGACATTTATGGGCAATACGAATGCTTTCCAAATATCGAGTATTCCGGTAAGTTACGTGAAAATCATTTGACAGGAACGGTGTATACATACTCAATGCAAAACACAACTGTCATTTAAATAAAGGCGGATGCGATAATTTTGTTTTGTCTCAATCAAGGTTTAAAGGCAACTATCATCCATCCAGCTACACCAAAACATATAAAAAAGTTTGAGCAACATAAATTCTATTTGGTGGACGAAACGCCTGAACATTATAATAATATTACACTTCCCTATCTCGAGAAGCAAAGTTTCTCACTGCAGGTGCGAACTCGACATGAATCGATTTAATTTATCTGATAATATTGTACGAACGTAACTATTATTTCAATATAATTATTCTATTACTAGTGGATTGATAATATTTTCGAGCATAAAGCCGAACAAGATCGAATTATATATGAGGATCAGGATGAGGAAAAAGGCTTCGTTATGGTGCTAGATTTGAAAAGTACTGGGCTGCGTGACACTCTTCACGTTTTAGCACTGTCTCGCAAAAAAATTCGATCGCTTCGAGATTTGAACGAGTCTCATTTACCATTATTGAGAAATATACGTGATACCTGTAGAGAAGTTATCAGTACGAAATATAACATATCGAAAGAACATCTTAGGATGTATTTTCATTATCAACCCAGCTATTATCATCTTCACGTGCATTGTTCTTATCTAATGTTCGATACGCCAGGTATAACATTGTATTTTTTTCGGTATTACATCTTATATGTCTATGACGTACAAAACGTTTGACTGACTTTTTTCATGACGTAGGTATCTTCACGGAAAGGGCGCATATGCTTACTACAGTTATAAGCAATATAGAGTTAATGCCAGATTATTATGCAAAAGCTACTATACCATTTGCGATACATCATGGTAATCCGCTATTAACGAAGTATAAAGAAGCGGGAGTCCTAACGGAGGGAGTTCTGGATGAGGTGGACTAGGGTTTGGTTTTGATTTTTTTTTGTATTATTTTTTATTTACGATGGTCTTTCCTTGGCCGAATCAATGTGGACGAATGCGCATGTAAAAAATATTTCGGCACAGACGAATTATGAATACAAGAATTTTTAATGTATCCTATCTGTCTGTTATTATTCCTATCAAATCCATTTACCATTTGTTCCATATAAAGTCGAACCAATGATTTTTTTTAACTTGCGTGGCTGTTGATTTCTTTTCAGTTGTGAACTTATATATTTGTTAACATATTTTTTATGATACTATTGGAATGTTATCCATACTTAAGTATCGTAAGTGTCGCACAATATGTCTCGAGGACGTACTAACCATATATGTCTAAATACTAGCAGTAAATTAGGCTTTCCCTTAAAAGAAAATAATAAACGGTGGTCTGTAAAGAGGAATTATATGTTATGAACATTTTCTAAAGATACTAAATCTGTGAAGCCTCTAATGGAAATTATTCAGTTTAACAGGAATACTTGGAATAATGTTATAAATATAAATTATACAGAATTCTGGCAAGAAATCTTTTCTTTGGAAAGACACGTGTCGATTATCAATTAGATCGTGTACTGATATCTCTTATCATGATTAATGTAATGAATTTTTGGATGCAAAATAACCCATTTTTCCTATGCCAAACAAATTATCCTTACTACTCACGGACTTATTTATGAACTTAGTGCCGGCGTGCTGTGTCAATCCTTATACACACATCACTTAATATATATTATATCAAATTTGGACTATAACAATAATAGGAAACTTAGAAGATCTCAGAGATCTCAAGTGAACGTCATTCGTAAATAAAGTTTTTGAGAAAAAAGGCAATCGTAAGATAAATACACAACGACAAGACTAATATTTATAGTGTTCGACTTGACGATATGCCGTGCATAATACGCGCAAGTGTCCACTGTACTCTCAGCCGTATAATAAAAGCCTTTAATCAAAATATACATCGATTAATAATATATCATTTATGTTAAATCACATGGGTAAAATATGAGAGCTCATTAGCTCCTCATTAGCTCCTCGTTAAGGATGATTGGGAATTAGAAAAATGGTCGGCTTAAGTATCTAAAGATCTTACTCTACGACCATTTTTGTTCATATCCCAAATGGCAATAATCTGTCACCTCAACTTAATTGTTAGGTGAGTAAAAACCAACGCTTACAACGACAGTTCCATAACTGACTAGTACTTCATGTTTTTTCTTTTTTCATTTTGGCTAAAGACATACGAATCTGTGCGTTAACCAGTGTGGTTTTTTGGTTCGTAGCTTTCGTAATCCTTTTTTAATGACGAATGCGATAGAAATTATGTCAGCCGTATGCTCAAATTCGCTTGGTCATTAATGGATTTTTATTACCTCATGTCTTCACTCTGGATCCAACCTTCAAAAAGCCGTTGCGCGATTTTCCATTCCGCAGATGACCGTTACTCTTGCCCTTACGATGTTCAAATAACACGTCATCAGAGTCCGTGTCCGATTCAGACAATACCATCTTGTTGTGAGAAGTAACTATCCAAAGATAAAAAAAAGTTTATTAAGATAAGGCTCGTTGCTATTTGTAAGCTAATAAATAACCTACAGGTACAACTTTCATCTTCTAGATCTGGTTGCAAAAGAGAATAACGTGCAGGCTTCTTCTTGGGACGAAGCGAATGTCTTTTTCCGGCGCATATCCTTTGGCAAAGGCACACTAGACCCCAAATACAACCGACCCAGCAGACAATCAAAGATAACAGAGCGATAATCACGTATAAAATACTCCAATCTGGAAAATCATTATTCAATTGTTATTATAAATGACTATCGCGGTCTAATATGTATTTTTAGAAAAGCTGATTAGATAAACTCACCGCAATTTGATTCACCGTTTCCGAAATACTTCTGTATTAAGTTCTGCATCCAGAAGGCCTCACACAGACACTGCCTTGTTTCTTGGTCACACACACCATGCCCTGAGAATAAGGAATTACAAAACTGATTAGAATATGTGGAATTAATATAAGACCAATTAGTATTCTTACCAGAACAATTGTTTTGGCATACGGTTGTCTCGACGCTGACAACAGATAACTGTAGAAGACCAGAATCTTGTCTTAACTTTTGTTTTAATCGCTTGACAACTTCCGGTCCAGGCATCGTTGATTTCCCGCCTTTCATCTCTACGTAAAAAACTAAAACAACTCGACCAGTTCGAGGCTCAGCTCTGAGGGTACGAACTACAATGGCAGCCTCGTCTCGGAGTAACATTTGTAATTTCACAACTAGTGAATCTTCTTGTGATTTCGTTAAAAGACGCGCCTCGATGTTTAATGTTAATTCAACCAAGTGTAATAGTTTAGGATCTATAATTCATAAAGAATTGTTGTTACTACTGGAAAAATAACCTACTACGTTTCACGAGAAAAGGACCTACCCGGTTTCACAATCACTGATACTGTATCCTCGCTACTCAAACCTTGATCATCTGTTACTTTGAGTCTGAAGACAAACCGTCCTGGTACGATATCTGTCAACTGCGGAAATATTAGATAAACTAAATAATAATAAGTTACAATTATTTGGGAATCGACAATTTTATAAAAAATATTAGATTACCATTAATGCCGGAGATTTATCACTTCCTTCTATTATATTACCAATAGCAAGACTTGATGAATCCCGAGTCCAAAGCCAATCTGTTATTCCTAAATCGTCGCTTGACTGTGAGCCATTAATTATTAATGCATTCACAGGTGCAATTATTACTTGATCACCACCTGCATTGGCTTTTGGAGGTGCATTTTTATCTGGAAAATATAAAAGTATTTGTTTAATTTTTTTTAAGGATAATATTATTTGCGTATCGTGTTGTAGACGAAAAAAATTCTCAATAAATTAGTCGAAAATATAATAAATATTTTAATGACTTAAAACATTTTAGTTACAAGTATTTTGAATCTACCCCCACGTAAAAAATGCAGCAGGAACGAAGCGCGACCAATCTCACAAAGCAGTGGTGGGGAGTGTACACACAATCGTCGTGCTAGCAGCTAAGGTTAGATTCTGCAGAATTTTTTATTTTCATGAGTTTTTGCAATATATTATGGCTACAAAGAAGTGTAGTGTGCCAGGATGCATTAATTCGACGTCAGCGCGTCACAGATTTCCAAAAAATGATTCAGACAGAATGAGAATTTGGATTAAGAGAGTGGGCAACCCTTGTTTTGAAAGAATGGAATCTCAGGATATTTACAGATCCTACAGGATCTGTGGAAAGCATTTTTCTGATGAGTGCTATAGTCCTGGGAAGGTTCAACTTAACACCAGTGCTTTACCAACATTATATCTTCCTGGTATGCACCAAAAAAACATTAACTTTATTCGTAACGATCAGGTTCTCAAAGAATGTCTTTAACTACTTAAATGTTTTATATAATGAGAGTGTATTTGATTTTATAGAATATATGGGAGATAATTCCTGTAGCAAACCAATGAGCTTTGGGAGGCTGGAAAAAACATTTGCTGGAACTGAGACAAAGGATTTTGACAACTGCGAGGAACCGAAAGAGAAAAGAATAAAATTGCAGGAACACATACAAAGTACTATTAGCATATGTAATAAATTGAATTATTCAAAGAATGAAACGTCACTGACTTCTCAAGAGCATCAACAATTGGAACGTGGTGATGCAATTGTATGTAACTACTTCGAGCAACAGGAAAATTCAAACTCAGGTTCTTCTGCACAAGAATCCAATGAAGAAGATACAAAATTTGAAGAACTACTAACGATGACAAAGGATGACTTCAATTCGTATTGCGTTAGCAAGTCAAATGTACAAAAATCAGTATCCAATTTTGATATGGTAACACAATATGAGCACGAACCAACTTACATTATACTGTGTAGTAAAACTGAAACTTTTTCACCAACTCCCAACAAACTATCACCGCATAAAAAGTGTGAATCAAACAGTGAGAACAGTTTCATTGACATACCTGAAAAATTCTTTCTTAAGTTACGTAAAGAAAGTCAAGAAAGTTTGGACGAACGTTTTGTGGAAGACATAATGGAGGCCTCAGAATTGGCTTGTAGTAGAAAAAGTAGAGAAATGAATGTTCATATGAATAATACAAGAGACGAAGAAGATTATTTGAAAAATTCAAAAGACCCAAAAATGGATGCCAAATTACGGGAATTTATTCTAAACTCCATATTGGATTCGCGAAACAGCAACATGAAAAAATGCAGTGTACCCGGCTGTTCAGATACAACATCTATGAGGCACAGATTTCCAAAAAATGATGAGGATCGTATGACACTGTGGTTACAAAAGATTTCGAATCCTGCTTTACAAAGCTTATCGCTCGAAAAGATCTATAATTCGCATCGTGTATGCAGAAGCCATTTTGCGGACAATTGCTTCAGTCCCGGAAGAAAGAGACTCAACTCTTCCGCTGTTCCTACTTTAAATCTTCCACTATAAAAATACTTTACTCAGAGAGAACATGTATGTGTTCGGCGATGTACTTATTACTTTTTTTAACATTCGTCATCTTGTACATACTCCGATCCTCATAGAACGTAGACTTCAAAACTATTTATTTGATAATAACCTTATATTAAGATTGTTGGAATACTAAACATAATTTTGTAGTTGAATAAAAAAAATTTGTATACTCACTTTGTGTTACTTTGACTGAAACGTTACTTGAATTCTTATTCCCATTGTCATCAATGACTGTCAGCTTAAATATGTAATCCCCTTTAGTAAGTTTTGTTACATTAGTAATACTCTCATTCGCGGCACTGAACTCGGCCTTATTAGGTCCACTAGAATAGGGATAAAAGAATAAAATAAAACAATTACTCCACAAGATTAACTTAACTTACCTGATTTGTTTCCAAAGATATGATACGATTTTTATATCGTCTTTGCTTCTACTACCATCCAAAGTAACTTTTGTTTCTGGTAGAGCAATGGTAATATTGTCTCCAGCATCAGCTATTAGAAATATATTATAAGATATTAAATTATGATAACCGGAAATATCAGAAAAATTGTAGGCAATTTTTCGCTCTACCTTCTGGTGGTTTATTCGTAGGTGGCTTAACAAATACGTGAACTTCAGATGTGGATGATTGATCAGAGTCATCAGTTACTTTAAGAACAAATGTATACATTCCAGCTTCTAAATTAGACAATTGCAAATATGGTGTCCTTGTGTTTTGCATATCTACGGCTTTATTTTGATCGGAAGGACTCTTGGTCCATTCCCAACTGGCAATTCCACGATCGTCAGTACTCAAATTTCCATTGAGAGTTAATGTGTTTTGTGGCAAGTAAATGATAATATTTTGTCCTGCATTTGCACTTGGAGGATAATCTATTACTTTTAGTACAGTTATATTGGCCGTTGTGTAATTGGTCACATGATCTGAATCTTCCACTGTCAATCTAGATAAACATAGACCACACAGATTTAAATTATCAATTTTCTTACGTAGAGCGCATAAATAATAACAAATACAAACTTGAACGTATAATTTCCGGCAATTAGATTGTCCAGTTGAAGAGTAGGAGTTGCTACCAAATTTGGTTGATATCCAATGGGTCCCTGCTGTAATTCCCAATGATAGGAGATAACTTCATCATCATCCTTACTGGATGAGCCGTCAAGAACGGCGCCGGTATTCGGTAGTTTGACGATCTGAGATGCTGGACTAATAATTGCGATGGGTGCTTGATTTATTCGTTTGGCTAAAATGTTAATATTGCTATTAATTAAAACTTGTTTTCAAATAATCAAATTGTAATCAATCTATTCAAAAAAGAACTTACGTGGTAGAACGGTAACGTTCGCATAAGCTTCTCCGTAAGCATTAGGGCTGCTTACTGCTACCTTGAAGTTATAAGTGCCTTCAGACAGGTGACTTAGTTTGACAGTCATTTTATTTTGGTCGGTCATCGTTCCAGTTTGACCCTCGGGTTGACTCAGGAGACTCCAAACGTAATTATAATGTTCATTTTCTTGTTCAGCAGGTACAGTATATGCGGAAAGTGTCACCTCATTGTCTGGTAAACGAACTTCTTTTGATACAGCAGATACCAACAACTGTTTCACTGGTGGTTTCACAGATGTACTGCTATACTTTGGAACTTGGAGTTTTAGATTGTCTGGAGCAACACCAGCTTCAGAATTCTCCAAATCATCCATTGCAATACATATACCTAAATTTAATTAAAACCATTTTATTAATAACAATTTGTGGACCAAATCTTTCAAGACAAGTTTATAAGCCCTGACTAGGTTTTCAACTAATGGATATCTTACCAGCACTATTTCTTTTAAATCGAATATTACACTGACAAACTCCCTCACCAGTCTTGTCTCCATGTGTTATGCAGACTTCATTTTCTGGACAGTCTTGTACTCCATCCACGCAACTCATTTCATTTGTATTAAATAAGACATGAGATGTAGCAGCATTTTCGAGGATCAAAGAACTAGAGGTAGATAATTGATTAGAAGCAGATATTTGACTAATGCAGTGAAATGACTTACTCAGTGTCATCATTTGTGCCATCTATGTAATCACTCCACAACTCGCCTTCTTGTAGTGGTTTGACTAGGACCATACTTGGAGGATTGTCATTTGCTAAATCAGGTCTATAGAACGGTACACACATTCTATTTGTTCTGCATTGCACGTGATAGCAAGTATCATTATGCATCAAAGCGACATTACACAAACTCTTTGTACAGCAAGCAGCAACACAATGCTTCATAGTAGTATAGCGAGGCTGTTTGATGAATATGCCATATGTTAAGTTTCCTCGAGGTGTATAACTAGTAAATACACGTGGATATAATCCTGGGCACATCAATTGCCACTTGTCATTGTAATCTGCATAATCTGCCAAGCAAGCTTGAAGGAGTACTAAAAGTACTACAACAAAATTCAATTTCTCCATCTTGGCTGAAAGTACAATGATTCAATATAAACTCCAATAGCTCCTTGAATGGAGTGCGACCTCAATACATAATTCATTAATGAAGAAAATATATTATACTTCATTAGATAAAACTGTAAAGTACACTTTCACTCACAGCAATCCTAAATAAAAGACTGTATTCTAAATTCAGCTACACAATGGTATAAAAGGACTAAAGTAAAGTAATACATAACGCAAAATAATTGTAAAAAATAACGAATGTGAGATAAAATACAAAGAAGATATCTTTTAAAAATGCTTACGTTACGTTGTCACCGTCGAAACGAGGAAACTGGACGTTATATCAGGCCTTCTAGCCACTAACAAATGTTAGGTTAGCGCACATATGGCACTAGAGGATTAATCTGATCGTTGCGGCTGTCTCGACAGACTGAAACGATTAACATAGCAGCAGTTATTTTCGGGAAAGACGTAGATGTGTCAGGCGCGGGTGTTAGCATATATTAAACACAGTTTATCAGCATAACAGTAGGACTAATCAGTCATGGGGGCAATTATCATACTTCCTTTTCAGTCGCAGTAACTGCCGTCGTTCTGATAGTGCTGTACTATGAACTTACATACGTACGTAAAAGATCCGGACATCGTTTGTAACGTTTCTACACTCTCATCCAGAATTCAAGCGTAATTTATATTTTTCGAGAGCAAGTGTCGAGTTTGACAGATCAACGCTTCATAATCTCTAGCCAAACACGCGAAATACTTTATAGAGGCCGACACCAGACTTGAACCAATAGATATGAAATCAGCAAGCTGCATTTGTAAAAGCCCGTTTATTTGCCATAACTTGAATTTATCTCACATTTTTTTTTAAACCAGAGAAGTATTAGATATTTTTTCCAATATCCACATACGTCGTTCATTTTTGACTTACGAGTATATTGTGTCGGCCGTGTTGTACTTATTTGCATTTTGATATCGTCTATTTTCTTCAAGCAAACACAATTGTCCAAATAACGTAAAAATTATTGATTCTTTAAATCAACGTCCAATTTCTTCGTAAGAGTTCAGCATGCACTGTTTTGATTCCATTTATTCTTCGGATGGTCGCAAGGGTACAAACGCGGCAGGAAAACATGTAAGAAAGTTTGTAACAAAGATTTGTATTCATGGATATTTCATAGATCTACAAGCAATGGAACAATTCTTTTATATTTATATATGTAAACGGTACTCGACATTTGGAATGGAGGAAGATCTTGCACATATGGTTGATTGGAACGTATCGATAATTCGATGAAAATACAGACCATCTGCTAAGTGCCGCGATATAAGAATAATACTGTCGGGACCGAAACGAACGGATGGATTTACATGCATAGTCATCGGATCGCACGTTTTGCAACACAATGGCAAAGTACTTGTATTCTTCGAGGTGCTAAAGGTACAATAATACTTTAAAGTATAATTTCAACATTCGTTTTCGGCCGCACAGATTAAAACCGCATTGCAACGAAATGTTGGAAGGCAAACGTTAATCCTTAAATTCGCTAAGTTAATTGAACGTTAAAATATATTAAGGCTACGGTAGTAAAATATAATTTACGGTCGAAGTGGAATGCCTGGTCTATTGAACTTTTAATTGGATATAAGTAGCAATATAATTTTTTCCACTGATAAACGTACAAAACATGACGTACATACGACGGTTCAATTCACAATCCAATCAGACGGATTTCAAATAGTTTAACGCAGATGAAAGTTAATTTTCTTTTAAATTATAAAGATCTTCGAAGAATCCTTATAGAATATATATATATATATACTATATATACACAGTGCAAGTATTCGAAGCTCGTTGGATCCTCAGTTGGAGAAAAGTCGATGTGTAAATACCTATCCTCTATTATCGAGGTTATTAAGAATTGTCTCGATCGTATATTAACGATGGTCCATTCGTTTATATTATTTTCTAGCACCTCACGGCCAACGACATTTCAGAGATTATATAATTGTTTTTGTTCCCTCAAAGCCGCATGCGTTAAGTCCTCTTTAAAAATGTCGTACGCTGCACAATTTACTAGTCGTCCGCTTTTAAAGGGACCCACGATCATTTGTCCTTAGCCGATCTAACGAGAAGTCCGACTGACGGACTCGTCTTAACGAATAAATAAACTATATATATATATATAAGGTAGACGGTAATTTATAAGTATTAATGGTCACATCATGTATACATATGTTTGTTGAAACATTCCAAGAAAAAGAAACATGGTGAAATGTATCTGCTTGTCATTATTGTCCTTGAATTGTATCGCAGCTTTCATTCGCGAACTATTATATCATTGCCATTGAGAGTTTGTTCAACATCGAAAATGTACATTATTATTCTCGGCGAATTAGGAAATAGAATATACTTGTATCACTACATTGGACCATCGTTAAGTACCGACACGTAATGGAATCCACATTAAAAATTAAAATTTGAGTAACGTTATAAAATTTCTTTAGTTCTCTATCTTTCTCTCGCTCAATTTCTCTCTCTCTCTCACTCTTACGCTCTCTAATTTTATTCTGCCATTACTAGAATAGTTGGCTGATTAATTTAGTACGCTCTTCAGGAAAGAGTACTACTGACAAAAAAGTCAAGGAAGTTGTAGTGTGCTTTGTTACAAATTAGTAGGCTGCTCATATTCATCTGTATCTTCAGTTCCCTCTTTCTTTTCTTTTATTCTTTTCCTTTGATGTATATAATGTATCTATATGTAACTAAAACGTAACTAAAAATTGTGACACTTTATGTTGTCATGATGATACGCTTATATCTACCGAATATCTCGATAACTTACTTGTTAGAAACACTTTACAGTTCGGATCGGTCGACTGAGATATAATATATGGTTTCGTTTCTTTTTCTATACACAAGAAAGAAGTACATTGTTCCAATTGTTCTTTTTTGTTTAGTCACCAGGAACACATATGTCTATAAAGAATCACTTGGCTCAAGTTCTTTAGCGTAATTCATATCTAATGTTTCTCATCGCATTAATACTTCTTACTCCTGTTATTTTCTACCTAAAGTATACAACTCAATTGTGGGACTGTACAAAAATAAATACTGCAGTCTTAAGAACGACTAATTAAATATATTCAAGCTGTTAAGGTGAAAATAAACCGTTGCGCCATCACCATAAGTATCTTATTAAGGATTTCTATCGAATTATATAGGTCCTCTTACTAATTGTCATATTATTCCCGTTAGTCGAGTTCTCAAAATTATCCAGTAAAATTCAACCAGATCGATACATGTATGACAGATATATTTAAAGATATACATATGCATGTATGTGCGCATATATATATATATATATCTGTACAAATCTCACGCTGAATATAATAGGTATGTTGATTCTAAATCCTCATTTTTGCGATCGATTCTGCGGAATGGAAAAGAAGAAAGAAATTTCTTTTTCTACTTTTTAGGCACAGTCACATGGAACATGTGGAGAATAATCTCTATTTTGCTTGCAAGAACGAATTTTTGTGGGCAAAGTTGCGGACGAACCGCTAAATCTATCGGGTTGAAATTTACAGGAAAAATTATTACCTCATAGATGAAACAGTAGTATCATTTGCAAATGTCGAGCACTTCCGGTTTGAAAGTTCCGCGTCCGCGAATCTTTTTTTTGCAACAACGAATGCATAATATGTGACCGCATGATTCAACGGTCGTGCCTCAAGACAAATCTGTTTTCCCGTTATTTTTTTCTTTCATTGTATGATCACGCAAAGTACGTGTCTCTTCAATAGTTTTTTTGTATATGTTATTGGGAGGAGGGGGTGTCAACGTAAATAGCAAGGAAAGTGTGCTGTTATTCATTTAGTTGATATTCATTCATCTTAACATGTCGTCACGAAGAATTGGTGTCTGCAAATAGGACGTAATAGAAAAGAGCCTATTTGTAGATGGAGCTGAAATTCACTTGAGTAACTAAATGAATGGTTATAGTAGGCGTTTCCCTCTATCTAATGTATTCTAATGAGTTAACGACACATCATTTACGACTCGCGAACCTATCAGGCAATAAAGTCCGTCAACATAGCCCGAAGTACGAATAGTCGGGTCGTCGTCATTGCACTCATCCCACAAGACTATGAAATACGTCTGGATTTAAATCTCTAGGTCAACAATGATTTATTAATAACAGTGGTCTGATATGCTTAATCCTCCTAACCTTTTTGTTTACTCTTTTGTTTCAAAAACACTTAGCATGCACTTTCGTGCGGCTCTACGCACTTGTATCTCGGTCATTCGCCAAGGGGAACAAAAGTAATTATTTTTGACTCGCATCCTCACTACTATCGTACAATTTCAAATTCACTCTCGTTCATTCTCTCGCACACGATGACGCCACATCATCATTATCGATCACTAACGTGATCATCTTGATCGTGATAATGATCGTTATCATCATTATCATTACTGCTCCTCAAATTCAGGTGCAATTTGCTAAGGCATACCGTAAAAAATGGCAGTAAACGCTCGATACTGCTATCAACATTAGATAAGCCCTAGAGATAAACCAAAGTAATCGGCTGGAACCTTGTCTCTTGATTTCAGAAATCAAGGTCTGAGTCAATTCTGTGTCTTTAGTCAATTCCCAGGAGATGAGCTTCTAATAGTGGGGTTTACCGAAGACCAGGGAGTACCCTGCATGTGATACGCCTTGAGCCGAGAATCATTAGACACTTCACGATTCACTATTCCTCGTATTAAGACTCATTAAATAGATCAACAAGTATTGCGTGCGTTTTTCTTAACCTTCCTGGCTACCCGGTATTAGCTAGCTTGCCATTTGAATTTACTCTGCATTATCCACTTCTGTCCAAGATTTTGAGTGTCACATGCTGCCAGGACTGGCTGTGTCGCGTCCGATGGTTTTGGTTTTGTTAAGCAGTATCCTGTGTTGGTATGCCTGATCATTTTTGTCTAATAACAGATATTAATTTTTTAATCAGTGATCATTTTTGTAATTATTTATGCAAAGGGTGTAGTCGTAGTTAACCCTTAATCAAACTTACTTCCTCGTCGTAGACCCAAACTTGGTTTCCACCCATTCCATGACATCTAACAATTTTTACTGTCGCATGGCGATCTGTGGCATCCAGGCACATATCGTCTGACATGATTTGCTGTCTTTTTGTGTAAGCAAATACCTGAAACAAAACAAATAAGAACATATTGTGTTATACCTTATGTAAGATGAGCATCTGTTTAATTCAATAGTGACAATTACTTGATTGCCGCCTAGACCATGGCAGTAACTTATGCCAACAGCCTCTCCTGTTCTTCTGCTCATGGTATCAAGACACGTTCCCGTTTCTACATTTTTCACGTCACCAAGATAATAGTAATCCAAAGGCATCGGAGACTCGGGATAAATATTTTCCAGGTACCAACGGAAGCTTTTACATTTGAGCTTCTTTCGAAGCTTGATACGTTCTGATACGTCGCCGACAGGAACACTTCTGGCGCCTGAAAATACATCCTCTTTTAATAATGAAATGACAATAAATGACAATATTGTATTTCTGAACATTATACATGGTGCTGGTGTATGGTGACTGGTTGGAAATAAAGATGTGAACGAAGTGTGCTAAAAATATATATATATATAAAGAAAACAACGCAATTGCTGGTTAGCATCGATGTAAATTCGCATTATTTCCTGGAAAATTGTGAAGAAGAAAATAATTTTCAGAGAGCCCTGTGAGAGGACCAGTAAGGATTTCCTTGTTCTAAAATCTTTTAAAACTTTAATAACGTCTCTCAGTTTAAAATAACTTCTTAGCATTGCCTGACGGATATCCTTTAAACGTAATCCCGCATGACATTACATAAACTTCATCACACTGAACACCTAGCATTATCATCAACACATATGTAAAGCAAACGAACGCATAAGAAGCTAGAAACCGACGATTTTGTATCGATTCAAGACGCAAAAATTAAAAAGGAAACAGCCAAGAAAAAGTTCTTTTTCATAGAAAGGAATAGTGGTGCTACCGCGTGTTACCATCACAATGGTCGTATAATCCCTAGAGTGCCGCATATGGTAGAGAAAGAGAGAGGAGAGAAATATGACGACAAAAGTTAAAATAGGAAGGAACAGCACAGTGGACATCTGATAACACAAATGATAAACAATATGAACAAAAAAACCACAAACCAATTAGTCAGCCAACCAATAAACCAACATGGATTTTCATGCTGATAATTTAGCACATATATTTATATATAAGCATGCTCTCGACAGGCAAAGCCAGGGCGACACAGAGATGCTCAGCTTCATCTGTTGTTAGTTAATGCTGCTACCTGGATTAATGTTGTAATAGAAGTACTTCCACTGGTCCAACCAGACTTCGGCGAGCCTGGCATTGTTGTGGTTGACGATCTTGCTCGTACCGCCAGGGAATGTGTACGGTGTGGACTTACGGAAAACATGTCCTACGTGGGAGCATGTAGCAATTTCCAGGGTTCCACCACACATCCATATCTAACCAACTCATATCTGTTAGTGGGTTAGCGAATACGAAGAATAGCCTGTGCGATGCCAGGTGTCTGTCCCTCTCTTTCTAACATAACATTCTAAGAAATTTTCCTAATTGGACTAACAGAAAAATTTCATTGAAACGACTTAGGTTTCTCGTCTCCTCTCCTTCTCTCATTCTCAAACTCAAATAGTCTACCTGGGAGAGTTAGTCAATTGGATGGATGAGTGGTTAAGACAGTAAATGGCGTAAATTCATGTCTAAAATGAGAATATCTCTATTCCATGATGTACCTTTGTAGTGACTTACAACGGTACCTCCTATTAACAGGAATTCATTTCTTAAATGAATAATCGAACAAACATAAGGAATTTGTAGCACCACGTCCCTAACGTTGGATGGAAAAACTATCTTGTGGCCCAACAACGAAAATGCTAATACGAATTACGTTCCTCAATATTTCATGTGTAAAATAAACAGATTTGTTTTTGGACTACTCAGTAGTATTGCTACCAAGTGTTCAAATCTGTGTACTAGTATGTAGTGAAGATAACTTAAAAAACAAAGGGAAAATTGTTTTTTTTTTCCTCACAAAGAATACGGTCATAAATAGGGCTATCCAGTTACAGTCAATTCTAACATTAGTGTTTGAATAGCACTGTATAGTAAACTCCTCGTAACTTAAAACAAATTGTGAGGTGCAAAAAATATCTTAAAAACAATAGTTCTCATTATAATTCGCAGCACTTTACAGTCCTGATATCTTAAAGAGCAATAAATGCCACCCTGAGTATTCTTATTGACTAAAATAAAAAAATATAAAAAATAAAAACATTAAATAAATTAATAAAGCCAGCACATGTCAATCGATCAGAAAGTTGTTAGATACTTCGAAGGACACGTTAGCATTCATCTGGGAAATCCTGTTAGCGTAATTAGTGCAGCGACAATGGCACAAGTATTATAAATAGAAATAAATGTCAAACGAATAAAACAAAAAAACAAGGTCAGAAAAAATAAATCGTAGTAAACTGATGAAGAGTGTATGATCCTCTAACCTGGATTCATTGCATAGTAAAAGTCTCGCCACTCATCCATCCAGACCTCAGCCACCCTGGCTGCGTTGTGCAGTACGATCTTGCTGACACCGCCAGGGAACGTGTAAGGACTCTTGTCACGGAACACGTGCCCCACGTGTGAACACGGACTGATTTCTAAAATGCCTCCGCATTGCCACACCTACAAGTAACTTGAAATCTTACAAAATGAGGGTATAACGAGAGAGAGTATCCGCATGAACCCTGTTACGATGAGTATAATTTTTTTCACACCCGTTTTCTTTGTTTCTTTCTATTCAATCAATGACCTGGGAGCCTTTAATCATTAATTCTTTATCATTGTTCAATCTTATGATAGAGACCGTTGGTATGGATAGGATTGGCAGATCTAACGGTACACAGTGTGTACTATATCATGTTAAAGGACTTCCAAGCAACGGAGTAGTTGCACATTCATATTTGTCCGTTAAATCGTGTTCGTGAATTGTATATAAATTACCCTGGATAATCTGCCGATCGTCTTTTATATTGCTCTCGAGAATATTAGACGCCCTTACTCACCCGGAAACTCATTTCGAGATTCTCGCCACCCCAGATATCCATTCCTTCGTCATAGGCACCCAATTCGTAAAAGTACTCCTTGTCGATGGAGAATAAACCACCGGCCATTGTTGGAGTCCTGAGCGGTGCCGTTCTATCGCCATTCCGCCTCTCCATTTCCCTCGGCGCCACCCTGTACCTGAACAGATTCAGTTTAATATAGATGATATTGGTATTCGCTACTCACAAATATCACGGACGTAGAATATCGGTCGTTTGAATTCCTAATCGCTTACAAATGAAAAAGAACGAGAAGATATTAAATATGAAGATTATTGGATACTTACCATCTGAAGTTAAGCTTCCAATTGAAACCACCCCACGTCATATCACTTGCTGTAATATACTCGAATGTATCATCGCTGATCACATCGATGATTGGACAAACAACTGTCGTTCTGTCATCAGCAATTCTAGATAAAAGTGGCTCCAACCATCCTTCCGTGCATTCGCAGTGAGCATCCAAAAATGTGATAACTTGACCCTTTACGTATTTAGCACCCAACAATCTGGCTCTTATAAGTCCTGACCTTTTGACTGTGCGATAAACGTAAGTCGGAACCGGTAAAGTCTTCACATAATTTTCCAGATCCTCTTTCAAATGATCTGAAAAGAAGCATATAGGCGTTTCAAAGAAAGCGTGAGAAATTATTCTTAACTATTACGTAGTACTATCGAACAAGTGACAAGTGATATTACAAATAAGAATTAACCATTTCAATTGGATGGGGGCTGCGGGTTTTAATGCGCTGGAAAGAACACGAATAGCATTAACTTATCGTACACTGTCTATGATTAACGCGGGTATAGTAGCATCGGATAGACATTAGCAGATAATATTCATTATTATTCCCATAATGGCTTAGGTAGCCTAATGGATAACATATGTCTGATAAAAAGTGTTTAGCGATGGAAAAACAGAAGATGGAAAGAAAGACGAATAAAGGATACTAAAAATAATAGTAAGGCCAAACTCAACGACGAAATAAAAAGGATTATTTGAAATTGATGGAAAAGTTTTCTCGTTAGACTTTAATGGTGTTTGACTTCCGTGTGAGCTGACCGTACGGAATTTTGTCATGGCTGCGAAGCTATCGCAATTGCACGCCCTACATTGTTCGAATAACGCTGGCATCGAGTGAATATCATTGGAAAAATGAAAACTACAAGTTTTAGCTACTACAGAGGATCTAACGATTCATCGTACCATGACGAGTAAATCAACAAAACAATACGTTCTAGCAACGTAGCAGGAAGTTGAAATTGTGACGATCGGAAGGCAGATTCGAGACTACGAGTACAGATGAATAGTAGTGGTATGACTTTTTAATGGAGATTCCGGTGTATTGTATATACAATGCCAACTTATGGCCAAGTGAAGCAAGAACGATGATGTTTTTTCTCCTCTTTATCTTCTTATTCCAATTGGCATGATCAATCGACGAGACTCACCTCTTTCACTGGCATCATCAACAAGGATGATTTCTTTGAGCAAAGCGCGCGGAGATCTATTGATCACCGACCAGACAGTCCTAAGTAAGGTACTCCATGCCTCATTGTGAAAAACAATGACGATACTCGTATCAGGTAGGTACTTGTTGTATTTCTTGTCCCTGCAGCCTTCTAATCTGACGTCCTTAAGCGATCTATTCAGAGAGATCATGTCGGAAGCCATTAGATTGAATTGATTTAGCTTAAAGAGTTCCTGCTGCTTGGCTTCCTTCTCCGGCGGAATGTGAACCGGAGAACCCAACTCTCCAGGGCTTCCTTTATTCTCTCGCACGTGTTTCGCTGGCCTCCATAAATGAAGTTCCGACTGCTTGTAATGTCTCTTGGTGACAATCGACGTCTCCTCCTCGTGCTCGAGAGCAGCAATAGCAGCAAAAGCAGCAGCCTTTGGCTGACTCTCATCCGTGATTGCTGGCTGTCTATTGTCAGGACAGCCCCATCCGGTACCTCCAATGCAGTCCGAATAGAACATCAGAACCATGACATCCACGAGGAACCATACCAAGGATGTTAATAGGATCACTTGACAAGTGTGAATGCGAATCTTCGAACGGAACATTCTGGATAGTTCTTCTTAAAGTACTTTGCGTCGAACACGAGCCTGGTATCATCACCTGATCTTTGTAATAGTTGTCGCGTGCTCTCCTGGCTTCTTGTCGTTATTTTATATCAATTTCACATTCACAATACAGCGACTCCTTCCTATCCTCGTGATCCGCTGCTCTCTCGCATGACGCCGAATTGGAGTAAACTGAAACAGTTAATTAAATTTATGCATCAGCGAGCCCCTCCTCCGTTGGCACAGCAACAGCATTGTACGATCTGTTGTTTTCTCGCGAAAGAGATTGAAAGAGACTTTGGCACGCTTCAAGAATTTTAGGAAGGTGAAAGCCGAAAGTGATTATCATTCGGTGAAAGATATTTCTCCAAGGAGAAAGATTGGCGGGATGGCGCATTGCTGATTGGTTTGGTAATGTGCGAAGAGCATGCCGTTCCGATAATTTATAGTGCCTGTAAACACAACTTATTGGTGTAAGCTCATTTGCACGTATGGAATAGTATACGGTGTATATGGGACTTATCTGTTATGTATACAAATCTATATATCAATATGTTATGTACGAAAATGATGAAATTCTTTCGGTCAACCTCGTGTACGCGAGTCGTACTGCGAGAGCAGCTAGTACGGAATACCGGTACTTCCCCGCTATGCTAGGGACACGAGAGGTAATTGTCAATTTGACGATAAAGAGAAAAGATAAAACATTGACTAAAAAAACAGGAATATCAAGGCTTGTTTAAACGAGCGTGACGGCGTCAGAGAGTACGGAGAAATTCTCGTTATTGGCAAAATTCATAATATTTCATGCATCGGTTCTTGAGCTGACGAGTACCTTGCTGACCCCTTGCAAAAATATAGAATGGACATTTGAAACTATACATATCTTTGATATGACGTTCCAACGGAAAAAGAATTCACACTAAATTTGCTGATACCATTCGCGTAATCAAATATCGCGATCTTGCATTTCACTTGACTACGAAAGTATCTCAGGTACAGGGAGTTTTTCAAACGTACACACATTAATCTGTATGAAATGCAACATTCTAAAGACCGGCGTGCAGCTGCAACGAAGCATTCTTTATGAGAACATTAATGCGCCCTATATTATTCCTCAATAAACTGACGTAAAATCGTTCAATAATTATGACGTATACCGAGTCGTGCACGCGAATACAAATACACAATTTCTACCATAAAACGCCCATTAAGGGGACTGGGGAGAACTTTCTAGCCTTAAAATGGAATATCGTAATTTATAAGAATGTAATAATAAATTCTCACGCAGTGCGCGCAGTTTTTTGCAAGATGCACTGTTACTTGCATGATACTTTTATGCGGAATAATTGACAAACAAAGGTATGAATTGCATGCAATTTTTTGATGTGAAGATGCTCGTGCCAAAATTTTGCATGCATCTCATTCCTTTATTTCGCAATTATATCTTATGAAAGTGCCGGTTCCGTAATTATGGAACTTACACAAATCTGCGTGCACTCCAGTTCGATAAGGATAATGCATTAATTCCGTGTAATTCACAATTTTCGTGATTGGAAATTCAAAATGGCCGTTTGCACTCCCCAATCACCTTAACGTCAGTTTTCAAAGAATCAACTATCAATACAAATCCTCTGGTAACGCTCTCTAAAAATTCTTCACCGTAGTTTCGCCATTATTCTCTACCGCTGAGAGAATCCATGAGGAAATCTTTTTGGGAAAGTAGAGAAGTTCAGAAAGTTTCTCAAGGATGTTGAAAAGCGGCTAAAAGAAAAAAGTTAAAGATACGTCGTGTACTGCGCGCGAACATTACGAGGCATTACGGTAGTAGGTCAAGTGTCGTGATGTATCGAGATTTGTATTTATCGCAAGAACGTGTTTGCTAAAATTGTTAAAAATCATATTACATAAAACTTTTTTGCACAACACTAATCAAGTTAAAAAAAAGATAAGTAGTTTGAGAAAATAATCAACACTGCCAACGTGTCTGTCAGGTATAATAAAGGTACCCGAGTACCCGAGTTCGACACCGTTATTCATGGGAAAATTACGGGACGGCCACGATGGCATTTCCCATGATCTTTTAATGGCGAGTTTCAAACATTAAGTTGAGCAGTATGCTTTATCCTCTTTAGTTGATCGTTCTTTTGAAAATTTGGTGGAATTCTGAATGGCTTTTATGAAATAAAAAAGCGACACCTTTATGCTCTTACTTTAATCATCCTCGAAAGTTATTAAAATAGGAATAAAATGAACTGGTATTCGAAGCATTCCGGAAATTCGCTCTGTCTCTTTGAAAAAATGGAAAAAAATATGATCAAAGGCCCGGTGTTATTCAAGGTAAAATTACACTAGATTTCCTATGGCACTTTTCCATGGTACAAAGTCACGACCTTGCACCTTTTCTGCCACGACGCGCCAGTTTAATCGTTATTCGTGCGCAACGTATCAATGTACAATAATGCAACTAGCAAAAGAAACCGTAAGACAATGGGAACCAGTAAAATTTAAAAAAAATGTAAACCAGGTTTCACTGTATAGGTTTTTAAAAAACACTGACGAACAGTCGAGTAACTATTCCTTTAAGTAGTAAAACATATTTGTTACGAATTTTTTTTCCATCCAATCGAGGTCTTCGGATAACCCGCAATAATGGAATACAAATTACCAACGACATTCTGAATAATTATAACAACCACGAGTCCGAAAGATCCTTTCACTCCCATGATTCACTCAATGTTACAGAAGAGAAAAA
Organism: Pachycephus smyrnensis; assembly: GCA_030142225.1. Lineage (NCBI taxonomy): Eukaryota > Metazoa > Arthropoda > Insecta > Hymenoptera > Cephidae > Pachycephus > Pachycephus smyrnensis. The sequence continues at coordinate 146,412 of JARQST010000582.1, forward strand.
AATATGTGTACTTCAAAAAAAAATTGCTAAAACTATAACCACGTTATGAGCGACAATTAATTCCATGAGCTTGTTAATTAACCGATAACAATACCTTAGTAACAGACGATGAGATTTATTCTTCGTCACGGTTGTCCTGAATAAGCGTGGAAAATATCCGGTTGGTGAAGTCCCGTATCGACGTGCAATACACCCGGTCACTTTCCCAAAGCGTGGGCCTAGCTAACAGATTTATAATCCAGAGATCCAGATTCACCACAACTAGGTATTGAAGATCGACACAGATTCTATGACACAGAACGAAAGTATTCCAGATATCAGAGACGAGAGTAAAGAATTCAAGCCACGTTAAATGTACGAAATGTCAGGTCACGATTTCACTGAGTCTAAAAGCACGAGAAGAAGCGTTCAGGTTGCCAGGTAAGGCGCCACACACAGTACGGAGCCACGACGAAACTCAACTGACTGTAGAGATTCACACACTCATTCGTTTCATAAAAGATTGCCCAATTGTCGAGTACCGATCGACCTAGTGAGGCTAATTCCGTCTGTGAATTTTGTGGCTTCCATTGATTCACACCTATGACCTAGTGGCGAATAGCTCGCAGGTGCACATTGCAGTGGAACACGATACACGTCTTGTTGAACGCGGAATCCGGCTAGCCAATTGGTCAGTTGTTCAGCTTTCTAGGTGGTCAAGTCTACAGGAGGACACCTGTTTGTCCCACACATTCTCACTGTGGCGCCATGAATTTTCGACCTGGTGAACATCCACGGCCACTATCGCGGACACGATCGGCCGATACTTGAAACCGTCGATAACATTCAATGTAACAGCCACGGGTAATGAATTCTTCTGTAGATTGGAAACTTAGTTGCGAATCTCGAAACTGAAGAGCGACTGTGGCGCCAAGCGTCCGTTACGTGTATTAAACGAAACAGAGGACGCACCCAGAGCATCCAGAGATGTGAAAAATGAACGCTTATTTGATGTTTGCTTTTTTAGAAAATATAAATGAGTACTTACTAAAATGTGATCCAATATCTTAATAGCACTGAATAGATTAGCTATCTCTGCGTTGCCACAACTGTTATTACGATTATTTAAAGATTGATGACTATTATCAAATACAGAGATTACGTAGGCGAAGGAATTACCTAGAGTAGATAACAGTTAATAATTATGGAAACTGGTTAAAATAAACTTACTTTCTTTTTCTATTAACTGATAAAACGTATATAATTTCTTTAGTAAACTATTATCGATAATTGGTTGACATTTTACAGAAAGGGGAATAACTGTTCTCTTAATGTTTTGCGCAGCTACCAGTCACCGTAGAACCAAGCCTAAATTAATCTTACAAGAAAGAAAAGCATTACGAAATTAAGTGACTCACCTTTTCGTAAGGGGATGAGATCGACTTACCACCATTAACTTAATGAAAGGCACTAAGGTGCTTTTAGGTAGTCGGTCACCTTCAAAATAATAATTTATTTACAGAGTAAATACATTGCGAATATACATGATAAAAGTACTAACAACTTAATCGCTTGTTATAAGATTATTCAATCGTGCAGCGAAAGTATTTTTCATAATTTATGAATCATACTTGCGCGTCGCGATTATTTCTTTTTGTAATTCCGCGATATAGAAATTTTTCGATTCGACGATTATTAGTTACGTCAATTATCTAGTATGACGGTTATTTGTTAATTCAAATCCTTCGTGAATTTTTACTTAAGCCTACCGGATGACACGTTCACATTAGTGACCAAAACTTGATTTTAAGCATGCTGAAGGATATTCATTTAATCATCGTGTAAGTATCCTTTGCAATTGAATTAATTACTGTATCTGAATATTAAATTACTTCCTTTTCTGTGTATTTTGATCCATTACCGTTCGTATGAACGTTGGTCAAGTTAATTCAGTTATTTGCATTTATTCTTACATGAATATCTGTGTATTATCCTACTTTTACGAATTTGGATAAGAGTCTTGTCCGGTAGACATTTTCTTTTATTGGTCCTGCCATGTCCTACATACCGCGGAACGTGAATACAAAATCTTAAAAAACGATACAATGTCGTGCTTTTGTGCGAATTCTCGCGTTTTTCTGCTTCTTGCGCCACTACGATTGTCCTACGTATCATAAGAGTCATATTCTTATCGCCTTCTTCCACGTACACGTAGATATCTCAAAATCGTGACAATCACTTGTCTCATTGACAATATGACGAATTTCAAATTATATTTACCAAAGAATCTTTTGTAGGTATATCAATGTACACATCATTATACATATATTTTAAACGACTGTGTGCTGACACATTAAAACGACTGTGATGAATATTTTCACGTTCTTGAAGAAAACACTATTAGATGAAGATAAATAATTTTTATTATACCGAATGTTTGTCCTTATCAATGTGTCATGAAACGATAAGAAGAGACTCATATATATATATATATTCCTCATAATATGGCGACTTTATCCAAATGGCACTTGATATACAGTGCATATCTCTTCTATGGCTTCTATGAAATATTTCCTGATAAGGTTGAATATTTGAGGAACATTTGTATACAACTTACGGGTGATAAAGAATGTCGGTCAAAAGAAATAAAAAAAATGGCAAACTCCATGAGTTATCTGTGTTCTATTCAATTTTACGCGGAGGCCCATGCATGTATACCTTTGGGTTCTGTGCTTTTCCCGGACTTATAGTATCTCTTAGGTTTGATAGAGATAGAATTCAAGAAGCACAAACGATTTCTTCATTAACCGAAAAAGTTGTACGCAGGTACCAGAAAATTGACGGGATAGTAGTTAATTATACTAAATTGGAGGTACCTGCGTAAAACAGTTAAATCCATTTATAGAGTATTTTGATCCCTTTTTGATACTGTCATATCGTTGCGTCAACCTTTGCATCACTCGTTCTCAACAATGAAATTCGAAAAATGTTAATTCATGAGTATCCTTCATTCCCCACTTTTCTTTCAATCCCATAGAGTGAAATGAGTGTTATATCTTTTTTTTAACCTTAACGTTAATTCGTTCACTAGTATAATTATAATGTTACTCATTGTCATTGGCGTACGGAATTTGCAATGAACGTACTGCGAAGTCATTAAAGTCTACTGATTGTGGTCGTGGGCAGTGCCCGAGATATCGTACAGGTACAACTACGGATTACGATAACATTTTGAGATGCGTAATGCCGACGTATTTCAGCCTACGAGACTAAATTTCGCCCATACAATGAATAAAGGGATCCCTTCTCCTTTTGTCCCCTTTTCTTTATCTTTTTTCCCAAAACACTTTCTTTCTCCTCACAAATATATTCTCACGTCCCTTTCACTATAACAATAAGGACAGTCACAATTCCATAATAGTCTGGCTTTTTCGCTTTCGCCTGAGCCTTCGTTATAAAATGGATGAGTATTACGCCTGATAGTAGCTGAAACTTCTATCTAATATTTATGAATAGTATACTTAGAGAATCTCATTGTCAGTGGATCTGGACCGCTTTGAGAGGATCCTTGAGCCCCTCTATTGTTTCAACCTCACCCATTAGAACACTCCAGAAGATTATTCCTTAGATTAGAATTTCAAACGAACGAGTCTAGGATCCACCAGGGAGACCAGCTCCGATTCTTAATTATCGCTAGGAAAAAAATCCGTGCGCTTATACCTTTCATTCGTTTACCTTATAAAATAATCCAAGAACACACACGAGTCGAATGACTCTTCCGGCAAAATACAGAAGACACATAAATCCATTTGCAATTCAATGGATGAAATCTCCAATTTACATTACGATAAATAATAACCAATCAACATTAATATGCACGATTTTCTAACTGACTTGCAAAGTTTCCTAGATATACAAATTTTCTTCTTAGCTTCTTGACTCTCCCTCCTCTTCAAACACTTGTAGTGATCTGTTCGATGACCGTAACGTCCCGCTGCCTCCTTGGTCTGTTCCTGTAGAAGTCCTGGTGTCCAAGACCTTCCGGTACACTTTTGCTAGGTCTAAGAGGAGCATGAAACTGTGGCTGATAATAATGCTCAGCCGTCTGTATTCTATCCAGGTCGTGATCCCTTGAATCATGCTCGACGTCTAGTGGCACATGAAGAGATTGCGACTTCGGCAGTCTTGGCCTCGGAGGTGGTGGACAAGCGCACGACGCTGGAATTGTTCCCATGTTCGAGGATTTCGATGCTACCACTGGGGAGGCTGGCTGCTTTCCCCAGCCAACCAGGAACAGAAGTGCAGCCCCGCATAAGGAACTCAACGTGCACGCATAGTAACCCACTCGTGGACTACTCGCGTTCATGTAACCTGTAATCGGAGAAGACAATCTACGCTTTATGCGTGTCAATCTTATTATGGGGAATTATCTGGTATAATCAGACAATTACATTTTTCACTTCTTTTCTATATTTACTCGGAGAAAGAATCAAGTCAGATTGTCTCTCATGTTTCTCTCTCACGACTCTCGAGAACGCGAAAGTCCTCGTTACCTTCTCTGCGCGTATATCTATTTCGTGCCAAGGTACACAAAGAATTAATTCCGTCCTAATGTAGAGAATATGAACTGCATATAGCTATCAGCTACTAACGTTCTTACGGCTTATAGTCTCCTTATTTAACATATCTTTTTGTTATATTTTTTTATTTCACGTAAAGTTACAAATGCTTTACTTCGTCTCCCGTGAATCCATCTCGTTATATTATACCGCTAATGCTGTTTTTTTGAGATAAAATATTTTCAAGCGTTAGGTAGCAATCTTCGAGAATTTCATGTACACACAAAAAGGGTGATTAGATTTTTTTATGATAACGTCTTCTTTGTCCACTTTTTGAAGCATAGAGTAGATTGGCTTTTTTAAATAATTCTTTAGACAGTAGATACAAGAAAAGTTTAAACTACCTGTAAGAGGAACTCCGAGTAGGATCGGTAGGGCTTCAGCTGCTTGCACGAGGGCCCAGGATCTCGCGAAGTGTCTGGCCCTTAGCCTCTCTAGGGCCAGCATCTTCAATGAGTATAAAGCCCCGCCAAGGGAAGCACCATAGAGACCGGAAGCCAAGACCAATCCATGATAACCTTCCACGCTACCAAGCGCCACCTGAGCTACGGCTTCAACCAAAGATATTACCTAAATAAATGGCGGTCCTTTAGGTTGTTCACTGTTGAAGTTAATACAGCAAATTGGTAATGAAATATTTCTACCTGATTTACTCTTCGTTCATTTATTAATTCATATAGATATACAGTAAACACGGTACCCTTAACAACACGCGAGAACGCATTATCGAAATTAAAGTTTTTCACCTTTTTCCCGGTAATCATGAAAAATATTACATGAGGACGAGAAATGGTACAGGTTCCCGTTATACGTGCATATTCCACACTCCGATCGCTTTTACTAATTGCACGCGTTCATTATACACACTAATTACGTGGGATGAATATTTCGCACGCGGAAACGAAATAGGCTAATTGCGAGGCACTCGAGGAAAGTGAATTAAAAAAATTACAAGATACTCAATTAAATTAAAAATCGTGCCGAAGAATTCATATAACTGGAAATAAAATATTAGTATATTTAAGACGTGTACGCATGTTCTAAGGAATACGTATTCGTTACGTAGAGAATTTCAGAATACAGGATGAGATACTGTTACTCACTGTTAACGGGGGTAAGTGATGGTATGATACAGTGATATTGTAGGTATACTTAAAATGAAGTAAATTCCAGTACTATTGTGAAGAGTGAATTGAAACTAAATTACTTTTGAAGCATCTTGTAAATTCAATGGTGTACTATAAAAACTGCATCTCTTAGAAATTGATATACCGAGCGAATCCCTTAGGATTTTTTTCTACACTCCCTCTACTGCTTTTTCTTCCATTCTTGGAATACTCAAGGAGCTCTTTGACTGTTACTTGGCCGAGTTCGTCTTTGGTATTTACACAATTTGGCCTCTCTTATATTTTGTTGACAAAGGTGGTGGAGCGGAGATTCGGGGGGGGGGGGGCTTAGGGAACGAGAAATAAAAAGAGACGAGGAAGGAACGAGGGGAGTGGGGAAGGGTATTTCCATTCTACCCTTTTTAGAGAAACGCTTCAATGTTTCAACGTAGCTAGCCCCCAGGTAAATCGTTAACGGGGTTTGCTTCGCTAGAAAATGTATTTAGAATGTCGCCAGCTTGCCCCACCACATTCTCGCCAAATCGAGTAAAATTTTTGGAATTTATTCTGACACGTATATTACACCGTGTAAAAACTTTCTTTTGCAATTTTAAATATCTGGCAGTGAGTGAAAATTAGACTTTCGGGATTTCTCGAAATATTCCAAGAAATTGGAACGACTCTGTTAAATATTTAGGTAACACTCAAAAGACACCCTCTGTCTTTGGTAACAGGTACAAACTGACGGGTACCGTAAGTACGGAAAATATACAATACGAGATGCTGGTAAAAATTGAAATAAAAAGAATAATTACGATGAATTACTTAAAGGGATATAAAAATTTCAAATACTGACCTACGCCAATAAGAGCAGCCTGACACAAATATTGTCTGGACACCAAACACTGTGCAGAAGGTTTGGCAGTGACGACGCCCCACGCAGCGCATCCAAGGGCTGCAGCGAGGCCGAGGCAGGTCTGCAACAGTACCAAGGCGCTTGTCTCGAGACCCTCCTGATGTCCTTGCAGGGCCTGGAGAATGGAAATCTGTATTGTAATCTCAACGGTATACTTTCCAATTAATTCACGAGCCATTACTCCTGCTTACACGACGGTTGCCAGGGATATTTATTAAGGTAAACGCAATTCAGTGCTCTCCGGGGATACGCCGAGTGGAATATCACTTTTTACTGGAGGTTATATTATATATGAGTATTATCGATTTTTATTGGGTCACACAGCCACATGGTCAGCGTGAAACATGGCTGGATCATCAAATAATTACCCTAACGAGGCTTAATATGAATTTTGTCTTACTATGTAAAACGCTGGCGTATAAAGTCCAAAACCTGCGGCACCCGCAGCAAGCATGAGCATCCTCACGGGACGACTTCCTAGAGGACTTAGATCGACCAGCGGTTGCCTTGGCGTTTTTGCCGCCGTTTTCTTCTCCTTAACTTTAGTCCTTTGATTCTTGAGTTGTACTATCACGGGACGTTGTGGATGATAAATGGATGCGCTCCTGTAGATGAGACCTAGGAAGAAGGCTAGTGACAGGGCTCCAGTTACCGACTGCAGTCCCAGCCTCCATCCCAGCTTCCTAAAATATTAGTCACTGCGTTACGATTAAATATACTCTATTTTTAGTCGACGGTATCTACGAAAGAAAAATACGTAAATGTAATATAAAGAATAATACTTCTATCACACTGCTGCCACCGCGAATGTAGCAGGGTATTTTTTTTGTCGCAGCCACTTAAAAACTTTCAGACCACGCGTCATGCTTGCGAATTTATATTTTTCCTTCATCTCTTTGATATCTTACTCTACCCTCCCAGGACTAAATCCCCCGAAAGAGCGTGGGAAGCTGAGTCCTGGACTTGGCCTGACAATTTACTCGGGTCGAACTCGACTCTACCTATATGCATGTATATACCGACTGTATATACACCTGGTGTATATATAACGTCATGTACTTACGTACTTTCTGTAATATACAGTATCATGTATCTGCCCACGTGTACGCCTACGCGTATACCTACGCCTGTGGCTTTACCGTGAAGATAAATATATATACTGAGTGTGTGTTTCATGTGCGTGGGTGTGACCGTTCCGCGAGGCTTCTGCAGCAGTTTCCCAGGTATTCGCGTGTCTCCAATTAAACGGAGCACATCGAGATTCGACGAGGGAGCGACAAAAAGTAGGGTGGAAAAACAAAACTGTATAAAAAATGAAAATAAACCTCAGCCTAGATATACGTATCGCTGGTCGTCAAGGGTCTAGTAGACCGGCTCAGAGTAATATGAACTAGGGGTAGGTAAGATGGAGAAGAAAAAGGAAAGGTAGCGGATAAAAAAAAATGGCCGGATGAGTTCGAGAAGCGGTATACTTTTGCAAACATGCCGCAATGCAGCCTCAGGAAAAATGTATAGAGGAGCAGGAAGTAGTAGTCATGCCGGCACGAGTGGCCACGGCATAGAATCAGTGGCCAAAGCTCCGCTAGCAATCCTGGAAAATGTACCGAATTTAATAATACGCATTGCCCTTGTTAACTGGACTATCCGATATTTCATCTATATGAGATATACGTATTAACGTAGGGAAAAGTGAATTTTTGTGGAACCAGCATTTTTTTTCATGCTACCTAGGATGAGTTAAAATTCAACCGCTGCTCGTCTGCCAGTATCTGTATAGATATGTGGATGTGTGTACGATACTGGTTTTGACTAGAGGTCCATGAAAAATCGAGGGGATAACACGAGAAATATATTTTCTAGATGGAAGAGAAAGGGAGAGAGTGAGATATATAAGAGGGGTGTATAAAGAGACGACCATACTGGCGTCCACGATTCCGTATAGGCATTAGGCAGAAGCGTACACAATTCAGAAGAGTGGACAGCCGACAAACAGCGGTTTGGCTCTAATCAAAATTTAATGGCCGATCGGCAAGTAAAATAAGCTTACGGTCGGAAGCGAAATCGTTACAGGAATTTTCCTGTCATGCGGAAAATTAATGTCTTTTGAGAGGGTGAAGGAGAAAAGTGGTTTTATTAAAAAAAATAAATAAAAGTGGAAAAATCGGTAAGAATAGAACAATTTTTCTGTTCGTTTTTCACACATGGATGGAAACAATTCAGCATATGAGAGTTCACACGAAGCCTTTGGATTTCTCCTATTCTCTATTAATTTTTTGTCCCCATCTCTTGTACCTTGCCTTTCATCCACACCATAGTCGTCACTCTCATTCTCATCTTTTCGCCCCAAAAAAGTCCTCTAATTGCAAAGCGTTCGGACGGTAATGCAAAATTTACTTATTTCGTCTGGACGAACAAATTTTTACTCCCCAAACTTCACGACAGACACAACTAGAGGCAGTTGAAAAAATCCATATTTGAACTTCTACCTCGTCTCCACGGGCCGAGTGCAATTTTGTGGAAACTCGACGTTTACTAAATCCGGCAACTTCATTACATTGCTGAATCACTTTTAGGGTACTTTTACGGCAATAATGCACGATGGTCCAAAATTTTGCTTTTATTTCTCCATTCCGTTTTTCTTATCGTGCGGAGTACGATATTAATGTTCAAATTCACCATTGAGAGAATAAACTTCTAGCAGATTCTCTGTATAAGTTACCAGCGACAATGGCATTAACGCGAAATGAACAAAACGTCTACTTTAACGCAACCAGACAACTGTCGTGACATGTATGTGGTGCAGTTGAGTTTTGTACTCCATTGGGACGAGTCCCTCTAGTGGTCGATCATTGAAGAGGTTCTCTCGCAAATTCCACTAACCTAAATTTATTTTGCAGACTGAAATTTCGCGCGTAATGACCTTTTCCAGTATATTTGCAAAGTTGACCCTTTCACGGGAAATGTCCCAGCCTCACCTGTGTGATATTCGCAAATAAACAGTGACGCCGGAAAACCGTGCGAACCAGTATAACGTCCAACACCTGCTGCTAAATTGAAAAAACTAAATGAAGCAACAAAAATACGCAAAATCAGGTTAACGAGTTCTAAACAGTCCTCTAATGTGAATCTAGGAAATTAATAAAGTTTAGAAACAGACATAGAGAATTTAACCGAGTATTTCCTCAACTCAAACAGAATTTCATTTAACGATTAATAATGAGTGGTAATGAGTAATTAGTGACTCACCCTATGGCCTCCTTGTAGAAGACGCTGAAAAGAACAATTCCCACTCCGGTGCCGGCCTGGACAACCATTTCAACAAATTCTCGACGTTTCTTGAAATAATGCCCAAGTACGAGTCCTGCCGATTCTCTTACCAAGCCGGCTCCGGCACCCAGCACCAGGCCGTAACTTAATTTTTTCATGAAATAAAGAATAATAAAATGCACATGACTTCCGGCTACTCGCGTGTCAAAGCAGCGCTATAACAAATGACAAATTAATGCAGCAGCAGCTTACCTAAGGAGGATTTGATGCATCTGAAATGAGAATGACGTGAAGAGCGATGCAAGTGCCAACACTAAGCCGCCAATGACTGCAGTCAGTCTGGTACTTCCCCGTCGACATGCACCTACGACCAGTGGGGCTGAACCTCGTGAAATTGCAGCGCTCAATGCACCAATCCATGCTGCAACAGGATAATAGCCGTTTTTCAAATGAATGCGAACATTATCGATGCACTTTATTGTTATTTTCCGCGCTTTCATATCCTCGGATAATACCGCCATTATCTACTCGAGGAAATACAGAGAGACATAAAGAGGCTGCGGAGGGGGAGGTAGAAGGTATAAAGAGACAGGAAAGAAATGGGGGGAAAATAGGGAAAAATAGTCTCAAGTATGTTTTCGAGCAATTCTGGCTTGCGATTTATAGGGAAAATCGTTCGGTCCATTAGTTCCTTTGCATTCTGTTCGTGCAGAGCGTTGTTATTGGCTTTCGATAAACGAACATGACACACTGATATCTGCTGTTTTACGTTTTCATGCTATGTTGCATTTATGCAACCAGTGCATCCAGTTAAGAATGCATCACTCGTTACATTCGGCTCGTTAGCGTCAGTTTTAACTCGCTGGAAATTTCTGGGAAAACAAATACATACAGATATATGCAAACGCATTAGGTAAATGCAATTTTTAATTTGATTCGATTCGTTAAATATTTTCAATTCAATCAACATTATGTATTCCACAGTCAAAGCAATTGTCATCGTCATATATCATTATAACGTAAAAATATATCGTAATCGTATTTTCTGTTCAGTGAAAAAAAATACGAGGGGTTATAATAAATAAATGTTTTGAGAGTAATAAAGCCTTAGGTTTCCACTCAGACTTTTTCTAGAATTCAGGGAATATCAAACGAGCGGATTACTTGAATTCCGCGAGTATCCCTCGGGACAAAATAATCCACTCTGTCACTGCGCACCCGTCAAACTGGTTGGAAACTACATTTTTCCATATCTTCTCTTACTTTGATAGATATTTTTAAAATTTTTCCACATGACAAAATCCCTAAGGATACCGGACTCAAAGGATACGTTTTTTTCCAACAAACGCACAGATTCAACCATTAATTTACAATATAGCTATGTGACCATACGCGTTTCAAAATATGCAGGTTAATCGAGCGAATTCACAAATAAATTTCCATTGACCGTAAAAAATATCAGTCTCTGATCGCAATCACGGCATTTTTATACCGGAGTAAAACCGACGTGAAAATCAAAGTAGAAAAAAAGAGTTGCATAAACAATACAGTCAGCGACGTAAAGGGTGTCGGAGAGAGTGCCGCAGGCTTCGCGACTGACTGTAGTGTGTAGAAAAAGGTAATGGTACGTAGAAGTACGTAGAGAAACTACAAGAACAGAAGATGAAGAGGGCAAACGTAGAGGATAAAAAAGTACGTTAAACCAAGTTAAAACGGCCACGTGGAAAAGAAAAGGGAAGAAAAAAGGGAAGGAAGGAAGGATATGTTACCCACACGTGGAGGGCAAGTAGGTACGGTCTCTACCTTGCAATAAACCTGCCAGTAATTACAGAGAGCAAGTGCCGGCATCCATACCAAGTATACTCACTTGGACATGTAAGGTTTCTATACCGACAAGATATATTTACCAGTAAACTGCACACGCCCTATCATATTTATACGCGTAACGCGACACGCGGGACGAATTCTATTTGCATTCGAATTTTCCCGATGAATCGGGTAAGGCTGTAACACAGATACGGCCGTTTAAATTATATATTTCTTTCTTTTTATCATTACGTATTCCAAGACTTCCTGATACCCTTTGTAATACTGTTGCAAGTATTACGCAAGTGAGAATCGATTAAACGAAGTCGATGAGAGATACTCGCATATATCGAATAGCTATATGTACGTGCTACAGGTCGTTTCACGGTGATTGATCGCGCTAAGTCCTTACAACCGTTGCTGGAAGCTTTTCTCTTCCTCGATGATACCGATGAAAAATGTCTGATCGGATAGATAGGAGGATTTAAAAAAAGTGGAAGGGAGGAAATGGAGCAGTCGTGGAAGCTGCCGTAGGCCAGCGTCACAATTTTCCTAGAAAAATTTGCTGACAGGTAAAAAGACTCACGTAGATACCTCGGGAACGATTTCTTCTAGGTTTTTCATACTTCATGTAAAATATGAAAAAATGAGTAGGCGACGGTACATTAATTCAGCCGCGTTAGGACTTTATAAAGAAATCGTACAGCTGACGGACAATTTAAATACGATGAAAGATTGACAAACGATTTCTAATAAGCGATCACGAAATCGCGGTCATTAAACACTATAATCTTATCGCTGAAGGTGTTAACTAACATTAGTGCCTCTGGCCTCTATCGTCATTAGTCATTAGGTCATTACAAGTTGCTCTGACGCCCTAACTAATTACAAGGATTCCTTGGATAATGCCTCACGGGATAGTTCTCATTTGCTTTCACTTTCAATCACGTATTTTTCTTGATACCGGAGCAATTTTTTACGTATCTTTTTAAGAACGAAGTTAAACGCTAATTGGTTACGAAAAGCATGAATACGTGAATGTTTTTCTTTTTTTTTGATTCGTTCCTTAATACTCCGAATACCAGAAATCTCTAAAAATACGTTTAAGGGAATCGAAGGCTGACACGAGCGGCAAGCACGAAAGAAAACATAAAAAAAAAAGATCCTGAGTGAACGATTATTCTCTCCTTCTTTCTCAAGATATTTCGTTTTAATGGAAAGACGCTTTTTCTTCCATCATTCCTTTTTTTTAATACCAGCCCCGTCTAAAAAATCGAGGCGATACGTCCTCCATCCCTTGTCGCTGTCGTAGCTCTTGTCGGACGATTTCAAACGCGACAAAAGGCAGCCAGCCAGCCTGCCAGGCAGGCAGGCAGGCAGGCATACACTAGGCTCTGTGTCGTGGACGCTATCGACTACTTTCCTTTCTCTTTCCCCACGGTCCACCCCTTTCACTTTTTTTCTCCTTCCCATCATCCCCCTCGGCTTCTTTCTTTCCGTTTCTCATTTTTTTTCTCCGTTTTCTCCCTTCGCAACTCGCTCTCCATCTCTACTCCTTTTCAGCGCACTTTACCTCGCCGGATGATGTGGATGACTCTTGACGTTCACGACAATTCGTTGGAGACGCGAATGAATCCGTGATTTTTGAAAGAATAAACTCAAAGGAGAATAGTTTGCGAAGAATAGAGCCAACGACACGAGAGAAGGCTAATGGTGAGAAACGTCATTTTATGACAAGGAATAAGTTGGCTAAATAACTTACGAATTTTGAGAACGTGCGGGTGACATTTTTGACTTAATATACACTGTAGTGTAGCTTATGAGCGTTGTAACTCAATAGCTTTCCCGTGCGTGATTTTAATCATGTTTTATCATCCTTTCACTTATACTTGACTTATCATCGGTCTATTGATTTATTATCTTATCGGTACTCCGACCTTCCTCGAATAACTAAAACCAATAAAAAATTATGTTTACCTTTGATATTTTGTTGCGTCAAACTTGTACCAAGTGATTCAATAGCGAAATAATTTTTCTGTTTTTTTTTTTTAATGATCAGTGTTCCTGTAAATGTATTCCATAGGTCATGACGATGACTCTCGAAAGATCGTATCTGGATGTTTCGATTCTCATTGTTACATGTATATATATATACAGTAAATATAAAATCATGAATTCTTAATTATGGCACGAAGAGTATCAAGAGAAGCTGAACGTGTTACTGCCTAACGAACAATTGAAATTGGCAGATCAACAAGGAATAGAGGATCGATAACAGTTTACAAATTGAATATTTCAATCCTTTTTTTTTTCGCTCATAAAAATCCGTCAAGTCACTATCCCGTGATCACTTTAGGCTCTGGAAGCAGAAACAGCCTGCAGTTTAATCGCCGTGAAAATATACGATATTCCAATATACTTGGAGAATTGGGAAGTAAATTTGAGAATAATCCATATACTAAATATGCAGATGCAATCGATATACATTCAACCAGTTTCGTAGTATCACGACCCACGAGGATCATTATCAGCCTATATTGGTGTGTAATTAAGCCAGGTATACCATCAGTCGCGCTAAAACCACCAACGATAATATAATTGTACGTTGATACCGGCATTGCCATTTTCCTATGAAATTACTGGCGTGATCTGTCGGTACGACCATCGGCCACGTTATTTTCATTGCTGCAAACATTAGCATAATCATGACTACAACTTACTGCACTAATCAAGTATACTTAGAGTAATGGACGATAAGTGAATAGAGTGTAGAAAAAAAAATGAAATAAAAATATATTACGAAAAGAAAAGCATTCTCCGACCTTCGGAACAACTCTGACCTTCACTCCATTCACGTGAAACTGTATCGCCTTGTATCTCTCACGCCTTTTTACACGCAGCTAAGGTCAGAGGTCTTTCAGGTGCATTTGTACGGAAATGCATTTCACGCGTGCATCGTTAAAAAGTTCACTGCGTTACGAGTACTTGTTTCTCGCTAAAAGGAATTCCAAGACGCTTCACTTGCAGCGTGCGTTTACGTCATGCGGATATCCTTTAACAAGAAGGTAAGAATTCTAGAGAGAAAAACGTATGTGTCGATGACAATTGATTATTTATATATATATTTTTTTTCTGTATTCCCTCAAGAGAAAACTCGCGCTCTGCGTGGGATTTCAGAGTAATGCAGGTACAGTTCTATATACGAATAGAATATGGTATTCTCGTAAATTTCCAAAGGTGCAACGACGATCCCTCCTTGAAACCGGAAACAAATGCATTCTCATAAAATGTGCAACAGTAGCTACCTAGCTCTCGTAAAGATTTCTCACAATTTTCACGCTATATTTTTCTCACCGGATATCCTGGATATCCTGTACATCCACGTATACTACGACACGACGAATCAGTATCTATTATCCTTGGTGAACGTAATAGTTTTCCCTGACCACTAGAAGTATTGATTAACAACTAGTCGTAGACACTCGTTTGGATAACTAAATCGACAACTGTTCCTAATGTGTTATATCACATAGTTAAAATACTATATATAATATGTACGTACAAGAGATAGCATATGTAAGATAATATTTAGTTATTACGTATACTGAATTGCGAAATAATTTGAAAATGCAGTAATTTGACATCGGTAATGTCTTTTAACTTTTACCTTTACTGTAGGTTAGGTTAATAATTATTATTTACCTTAATCAACAATTTTCACAAGCTTTTACTTTACAGGTGATATAAATGCCAAATAACCAGACGATAGTCAGACTTACCGATATCCATGAGATGAGAGTTGCCGATATGACGCGCTATCTGAAGATGCAATAACCCGAAGGCAAGTTGCATGCCAGTGGTGAGCAACAGGGCGAGAAATCCAGCAGCGCAGACTAACCAACCCCAACCACCCTCGGGGTAGAAATGAGTACGCATACCAGCGACGTCTATACCTGCAACAGGATTAAAAAAAAATAATAAAAAAGAAGAAGAAAAAGGATGAAATTACAGTTGCAGCCAAATTTTTAAATGACTGTCGACATTCGCAGTTTCTTACAGGCTAACTACAAAAGTGGCTTTTATCGTCAATTACTTACCGGGTCGCCTCAGGGCTGGCACGCAACGGTGCAGACTCCTTAAGTCGCCCAGGAACCAATTTGTGTTTCCCGCTACACTGTCGTCCATGTCCACGCAACGCATTCTTGGATCTGAACCGATCAAGAGAGGAAGATATTTATAATAGAAGAAAGTGACCGGGCGACAGGCGAATTTCTCGCGTTCTAATAAACGCGAGAATAATGCACCTAAGGGTCTTGAGTGGTAGCTAATAAGTTCGTATGTAGGCTCGGGAGTGAATATGGTGAATAGAGGGTGAAATACGGTGGTTGAGGAAATAATCAAGCTTGTCCAGGCGATGAAAGAATAACGAGACTCTCGAAAAGAACTCTCCTCGAGTCACCTACTCTCTTCTCTCTTTCCGTTTCCGTTTGTTGTTGCAGCATCCACGTTATTTTCTGTTTTGTTACTTTAATTATAAAAGGGGGAGTCTTTTTTACTCGTTCGCGAAGAGCGAGGAAAACGAGCTTTTTCCTCATGCATTTCTATTTTCCTTCTTCTATTACATCTCTTATTTTTTTCATTTCATTCTCCCATTCTCTCTCTGCCTGTCTGTCTGTCTGCCTCCTATCGTCAAAAGGAGAAAACTGCGAAACTCTCTGTGAAAGTATCATATGGTTAGTACAGCTTGTTAAAATGTTACTGATATTTGCAAACGTGAAATATTATCTAAAAGGCGTAAAATGTCATGCAGATCTTTCACGACGTATTTTGATATTAAACTGAATTAGAGTGAGATCCATTCAATTACTTTCTCGGTTCATCTATTTAATAATTTATTCACTATTCAGATGATTCTCACTGAAGTTTTCTGCATCTATCGTTAAACTCTTATTCGCGCGCGACTTATACATGTTCTGGGAAAATATGCAAACCTTGGAATACGAAATTCCCTATTCTGCAATTCGAGGGAATTAGATGTGGGATCGGGTGGTGTAAGAGAGACGGAAGGTAGTGGAGCAACGTGCGAAAGAGAGAATAGCAGAATGGTAAGAGAGTTCGTGCGAAAATCCAAGCTCGACCGAGGCTTTTAACTGTCCTATCCCGAATCTTTGAGATCCTTTCAATTCTGGCGAACCTTTTCGAAAGGCTATTTTCATGTAACATCAAGGATTCGTATCGTCGCTTTATCCCGAAAGAAAATTCACATTCTCCTACTTCACCTCAAAGAGTCGCAAAATTCAGCTAAATCGCGTTCCGAACACGTGTGACCCCACGTCCTCGTAACAATCTTTTACTACTACTGCGAGTAGTAACGTGAATCGTATAACCGCGTGATAGTTATGGGATAGTAGTTGGTACAGTACAGGATGGGCTAGGTCATCGATATAGTATATTGCCACCGTGCTACACTACTTTATCGCTCGGCTCGTTAGGTATGGGGAGTTCTGCAAATTGCAAAATCGTAAAACATCTTTTACAGAATTACACCCTTAACGTTCCAATATCGGGTAGATTATTTTTTCAATTTCCTCCGACGCTCTTTTTTTCATCATTTTCCTGTATTTGACCTTATCCCCCTAACGAGTCTGGTTGAAAGTGGTAAAAAATCGGTGAGTGTATAAATAATCCAGTTTTCTCTGGAAAATTTCACGCGAAGATAAGAAATAATCAGAAGATTGTGAATATAGAGGACGATTTCGATGTCCGCCGCACGGCGTCGTTCGTCGATTAAATTCAATTTCGCACTGGCCCGGTTTTTGTTGTAGAATGTAAATCGGCCGCTCGAATTTTCCCGGCGTGAAATCCCTCGCGGAATGAATCCAATAAATAAAGCGAAGGTGCGTGTATAGACGCCCCACTGTATAGCCCCGTCTACCTTTTACCGCCGACCTACTATCTACTACTACCTACTGCCTTCTGACTCCTGACCTCAGTACCCTTAAATCTTGCATGCAATCTTCCACCCCCATTTACGCCCCAGGGCGCGAGCCCTTAAACTTAATCGTCCCATAGCCCGTGAAAGGTCCTCTCGCCCTGAAAATGGATAATATTCAGCTCCGATGAGATTAGGGTGTGCACGCTCTTATATACGTGCTACACGGTACCACCCTTAGACATCACCCAGGAGAACAGTTCACGGTACGAGGAAGGAAAAGGAAAAAGAGAAAAATTGACCCCCTCCAAATTTACTCATTCCAACCTAACACGGCTATTCCGTGGGCAAAGATCAAAAACCCTCTTTAAACGATACGACGTTAAGGGTGGTTGTAGAATATTTAACGCTCCTCTCCCCCTTTTTCTTTTGCCTTCTCTTCTATGATTCTTTTGCTTCTCTTCCTGAAAATGAGCGAAACCTACCACTGAGAGATCATAATCGTCGGCGCGTTAAAGGAAGCTGTATTACTCAGCAGGCAAAATGTTCCTATCCGGCCTGGTAGTCCTGACTTGTGTGTTGACTTAGTCCGAAGCGAGAAGAAACGCAATATTCTTAATTACCCCTTGAGTAGAAAATGGCATGGTTGAGTGGCGCGTAAAGAAGAAAGAAAAGGGAAGAAAATGAGAAAAATAAAAAAAACGTAGAAAGAGTAAAGATCCCAGGGTAAAGGGTGAATATTATACGCTCATATATATACGACTATAGCAAGAAGCAGGGGGATTGGTCAGATAATCATGAAAGGCTGTAAGGGATGTAAGGGGATGTAAGAGATATGTAACGTAAAACGTGAGAAAGGTAAAGGGAAGAAAATGGAACGTGTAAAAATGACGGCACTTTGCGCGACAAGATTGCCGTGAACGACTGACACGCTTCGGCGACTCTTCTACGTTTTTCTTTTTATTTTCTTTCTTTTTTTTCTTCGTGTTTCTGCTCCATCACCATCTCCGTCAAGAGCGTCACCTTCTCGACGTCAGGACCTTTTAATAGGTTCGAAAGTTAGGCTAGGCTATCACGGGCCCGGGTTAGCTCAGATTGCGAGTTACGGGACAGGGGACACGAAAATTAATGTCGCCATTACCGATTCACCGTGCGAACTTCTTTGAGAATCACGTTCGGCCTTCTTCGACGGCAGTCATTCAAATATATTTATGAGCTAATCTCCTGCTGGCAAATAACTTGAGAATTTCTTATTTTTACGGCTGCTACTCACCCCCGTGATAAGAGCTGACACGATGCGGAGTGTACGTCCCATTTTGTCTGTCCCTGCAGTGACTCGGTGTATAGTATTGCATAGGTTGTTGCATATAGCTTGTCGGTGTCCCCATATGCACTGGATGACAATGCAAACATCTCCGTGGAGTTTCTGGTGGGTTCTGAAAGTCACATATGTAAATACTTCAGACTTTGTATTATGTAAGTATGTGGGAAGATGAATGAGTTATATATATATATATTGATCAGTAATTAATTGATTACGTGTATGGAGTGCTGAGATCTAAGGGACCGCAAGGAACCCGCAGGATGTAGGGATGGCACGCTACCCCCAAAACTCATTGCTGAATTCGTACAACCTGCTCTTGGGGTAGACCAACCCCCACGAACAGAAGCACTCCATCCCATGGCGGCACCGCACTCGTCCACCAGCATCTCTTTATCTTTCTTCGCTACTAATGGCCACTTGCTGATTTTCTTTACTCTTCTTTCAATTTTTCTTCTCTTCCTTACTCACTCGCGAGCCATTATCCTGTCTCGCCTACGAATTTCTTTTTCTAACTGGCAACGAATTATTCTGGAGAGCCGTCTTCCTCTGGTCTCGTCCCTTTTGTCGATTAGTTTGGTCTGAAACAGGGAAAGGGTGCGTCGGTGTAGTTTTCTTTCTATTTTTTTCACTCTTTTTGTCTTATCTTCGTAGTTTGAAGAGAGACGATTAACCCGAGGACCGTTAAGGAAGAAGAGAAAGGTGAGTTGCGCAAAGTAAGTACGTTGGATTAATTACTTTTGGGATGATTGATCGAGCCTCGGGGAGGGTTGGTTAAACGGTTGGCTCGACTGGCAGTTCACAACCCTTTTCGGTCTAGAAATGTTCTCGTTATTAATAAGGGTTGGTGAACATTCGACGAGAGCCTTATAGCCACTCCAGAAGGAATAACTGTATAACTTCGTCTTACACGCGGGAATTGCATTCCGCTAAATAACGAAGGATCCCGCTTGAACGTGGTATGAATAATTTTTGTAATTTTTTTTGCAAAAAATAAATAACGGAACCGAGGGCATAATTTACGGGGGTAGTTTCGCATCTTCATTTTCGCTTGGATTATTGCAATTTCCCCAAATGGGCCGAGGAGAATGGTGGGAAGGATGGTGAGGTAAAAAATAAATAAAAATGAAAAAAAATAAAATGAGAGACGAACGAAACCCAGCTGGTATTTTACGTATGCATATATGTATAGTATATATACTGTCTATATACGTGGCCAGGCGTAGCTGGGCAGGGAGGTGTAAACGAAGAAACTAAGGTTGGGCGGTGCAAGCCGTTGCAACAATAACAACAACAATATTGCGGAGAAACAACAATGGTACCGGACAACAATATCGAGCGGATGCGGGAAACGAAGGATAGCTCTCGCGGCGCGCGAGGATTCACCATTTATCCTTTCTGCCAGGAAGTTGAATGGAGTGAAAAAAGGGAGGGAGAGCGCCGACGGGAAAAATAGATTCGACGCCAGGAAATAGCAAGAGGGAAGAAAGGAAACGAGGTAGAAAAAAGGAGGATAGAGTAGCGAATAATGAAAAAGGAAAGAGTACATGGGCTAAACGAGAGGAGAGACTCATGAGCCAAGGAAGATTCGAAATAACGAGCACGATGCAAGGATGCGAATCTTAATAGAGATAAAACCAACCCGATAAATAACGGCAACTAACAACAACAAAAAAACGTGAAATTGCAAAATTTGTAAATTTTCACAAAATGTCACCTTGTCACGAGGTGCCAATTATATTTCACATTGTCCGCAGCGATATTGATACCTGGCAATTATTATATTCGCTCGCGTGTATCGCGTGATTCTGAAATCCACATTTATGAATACACAGTATACAGTATAGTATAATATCAATATAATGTGCTTTATCCAGATATCAGATACCAAGCTATACGCTCTGTGGTTTCGACCGAGTTTTATTTTATCCACGGTTTCTGAGGTTTCTTATACTTGCCGTGAGTGCAAGAGAGACAAACCTATAGGTATTTACGTGCGCAAGAGAAAGACAGACATACCGATGGCGAAAAACCTTGAGTCAATACCCCTTTATCGAGTTGCCTGCGCTGTAGGCAATAAATATTTGAATATTGTGCGCAAACGGTTGACAGCTGTCAAATTTGATTGCAACGTTTTAGCTGGATGATCCTGTTCACTGATTATGCTACTGCATTATTACGCTTATACGTGCACATGCACGGTCACTTGTTCAAGGGTAGTTCTATCTATCGGAACAGCACCGGAGAAACAGTGAAAGACTCAACAGGTACCGACGTCATTGGATAACTGGCGGAAGGATAGCTATTATTAAGGGTAGCTTTCGGAGAAATTCCTGCCTCGATCGATCCAGCCAAATTAACGTCTCTCCGAGGCTAAATAACGTTAACCAAGATGGTATAGACTTTACTCAACAGGTGTAAAGAAATTATTAAGCAGTAGTCAACTGCTTTCCCATTAAAATCAGCTAGTGGGTGGTGTGCTGTCGGAGAAACGCGAAAATCACTGCTATGGAATTTCGCGTTGAAAACGATTAACTTAATAAAGTAGAAAAAAAGAGAATCTTCGATAGGATTCGTGAAACTATCAATTTCCCGTTTAATATCGTACTTTTACTTTGAACTACGTTTGGAAGCACGCTTGGATGATATTAAGTCAGCTTGGCTCGACATTCTGAAAGGGTGGTGCGGTGGGGGATTCCAAAGGGGTTGCCACGGGTCAAGGGAGGAAGTTGACGCACGACATGGATGCCACTGACGAGGGCTAAGTCTCCAAAGAAAAAAATAGAAAAAGAAGAAGAGATGGAAGAAGTAGTGAAGGAGAATCGTGAGTTCTGAAGGTAAAACGAGAAGCCTCTAGGGGTAATCCTCCTAGATTGAATCCACCATCACCGCCACGAAGCCCCCTACTAAATTCCGAATAGGGGTTGCTACTTCCTACACACATCGACGTTCATCTAGCAGCACCAGGTGTATTTTGATTTTATATGAAAACGTGGTACACGAGCGCGAAACACGTGTACTACTCTTTTTCTGACTCAGCGCTGTACTTGTTTTTTTTTACTGGTGTCAATGTACTAAATATAAGTGCTGCTTTAATTAATAGTCTCAAAGAAATAAAACATCTACCGGTTTCAACGTCACGGTCATGCCTCTGCTAAAGTACGAATAGTAATATCCAGCATACGGAACGTTTTGCGCCTGAAAGTAAGCAACCCGATATACGCCCGCTTGTCATACGTTGGACTTTTCATAAAGCTATATTAAAGCATAGCAGTTATGCCAGCAGAAGGAACAAGTACGTTTATGGACTTACAAATAGTATAACGATCTAGCGTCAAGTCATAAATATTGAGAATGTTCAAGTTTCTCATGGTACAGTTTTAGTAATTATTTTTTCGTTCTTTTTTGGATAAATATACACTGAGCGCGTTCACGAAATGGTTCAATAATTTTTATTGTTCTGTCCGTAAAATAAGCAATGTATAACTGGTAAAATACTATCTGTGTTGGTACTGAGTAATTCTTTATCAGTCCTGGGCTCTCGTATCGAAAGGAAATAGCGCCTCCGAGAGCAAAGATTGAAAACGGAAATGAAAATTAAAACGTTCTACTGCCCATTTAGTTTTATTTTAGAACGTGAAACATTTTATTAACACTAAACTTAAAGTTCACCGTCTTTCTTTCTACGTGTTTTTTTTTACTTTAGGTGTTTCGTTATTTCCACGTTCCGTCTGGTTACTTTTAAACCCAGAGTAAGATGGAGGAACGGTAGCAGCATCGTATTTTGTCGGTGCTAAAAGAGCTAGAAATATTTCGTAAATTGGCAACTTGAAAGGAGGGGAAGACCACGGAAATAAAAATCGCGCGCAAACGTTCACACAAAAAAGGTCTTTGGATGCTGTTTTCCTTTTTCTTCTTGTGCGTCCCCGTTCGCGTGAAATATCATCAGGCGCGGGTTGCCTCGCAAATATTTTCCGTCAAAGTCAACGGGATGGGGGAGACGAGGAGAAAGAAAGAATGAAGAAAAGGCCAGACAAAAAAGTATCAAGAAAAAGGTTGGAGCAAGGAAAATAAAAAAGGACAAAACCAGCGTAGACGTAGGTCCCCAGAGGAAACTTGCGACATTTGTTATTCGAAAGCGATGGAAAAAAAGGAAATATATATATAAAAAAGGACATTAAAAATCATGAAAAAACTTTCGTATAATTTCATTGTCCGATACAAACAATTCACGTAATTGCTTTTCTGACTTATCTATTACTTCGCTTTACCTTGAACGGAGAGTTGGAAAGACGAAGGACGTATTTTACATCAAGTCAAAGAAATTGTTACGTTGAGAGCCATTCCTCAAAAAAATGCTTTTAAAAACTAGGTTAATACCGAAATCGATATGAAGCCTGAAACAATTAAATTGGGTTAATTCCCAAGCGAATGTAACCAGCGGGAGTTTGAAAATCCTACTAGAAACTCGTCGATATTGGTTGATCATTAATTATTATTATTATTTAACTCGACAATAAACTCATAACGAAGTCATTTAAATAATTTCACCTAACAGATACGTAGAAAGCACAGTAAAAAAAATTCTATACACAATCACCTACGGCTACCTGTTAATTGATTGACGTGATGAGGAGGACAGGAAAGACCCCAGCAAATATTGAACGTTATACAAAATTCGAGACAGGACGACATGCTTTGAATGGAGCTGTATTATTGATTTCATCCCACACAACTCCCTTCCTGCGAAGCTACCAACCACCTACCTAGCTACCTACCGTCCTATATAGCAACCAGCAACCACCTACTCGGGCTCGTACCTCCTTCTAGTCAGCAGTCCGCTGTTGCTGTTGCTGCTTACAATCCTACTTACCACAACATCGGACCCCAAAACCTCATACTGATTAGTGCTTCAACTATCTAGACGTTAATCTAACCTTTTGCCAGTAATTTCTATGATAGCGCTATTCCTACGAATGTCCAAATAATCACTGGTTGCATCTTACTAATCGTTTCTTTCTGGGAATACCGCATCACTATATTCTATCTAGAAATACCTGTAGCATTACAATAGAACAATATATCAAAATATTCAATGAGAGTATACTAATAATATCATTGATACTAGTATGTTACTTGGGGGACCATTTATTATAAAAGGTAAATTGGTAACCATGTAGGTGAACCATATGTGCGATGAAAAAATGTCATCTCGTAATTACGTGAGGTTTTTTTCTGTGTTATTAGGAAAGTTGTTAGACAAGTCGAGAAGCAGGGGAAGTGTGACTAATAACCGAAAGGTCGACGTAGCGAAAATTCTCAAGGATGACATCGAAATTGATAAAACCGTGACAGCATCGGCTGTGTCGTTAACCGAAGTACCAGAGGAAGTTAACTTTTCCGCTCGTGGGAAAGTTTCGCCACCTACTACGTTCTTCGTCTCTTCCCTTTTTTTTCCAGTAAGAGAATTGCCACGTAATAAAGGCAAAACCTACTTCCACTGCTTCGACTAATGGCCACTCATAAGTAATCGCCAAAGGATACGAGATATTTTTACGTAAAAGCAACCGTTAGCAGTCCGGCCATTCCGAGGAGGTTTTGTTTCATTAGGAAGAAAATTAATCTTCATTACGACTTGACTTTTTGCCTTTTTGCTTTTTACTCGTCTTCCTCTATTCTGTCTGTTACTATAAAAATCGAATAGTTACCAGCGCTAGGAGCCGTAATGTAAACATCAGCTGAGCAATTATCAGTTCCTCCTGGTGCGATTAAGTGGCCTCCAGCGAACAATGACGATAATACAGAAATTAATTAAACTCCTGGAAATGGAGTTTTGAAACTGATAAAGATCCCCTTTCGACTGGAACCTGCGGTGCTAGGTACTTTTCGTTTTCTAAGAAGGAAAAAAGAAAGCGTAAGGAAATGAAGAAAGATTGTCGACAAACGTTAAAGGTGGCGGGGAGGAAGCAAAAGAGAAAGGGTACAATTAACAGAAAAGGGTAGAAAGAGGATAAGAAAAAAAAACAGCACAGTTTGAATAAAGCTCCGTGAAATTTTTTTTGTCTTTTCATGACTCGGTTTCACCCCTAAAAACGCAGCTCAACCCCCTACATCCGCCACCCTTATATGCCTTTTTATCTTAGGCGCGCTTGGCACGTAAAGTCTTCCGTGCCAGCTGACGTAACCCTGAAGGATTCTTTTCTGTTTTCCTTTCTATTTGCTTTTTTTTCTCTTTCTTGTGGGACGAGAGTGGTAAAGAAGTCGAGCATCTCGCAAGGTACAGAAAAAGCAGTGGCGGAAAGAGTGTCAAAGGGGTAAAGGGTCAAAGGGAAAACCTTTGACACTCCCCGAGTATTTCCGGTAAATTTTACTGCCAACATTGCGTCAGTGCCAACATTGCTTTAAGAATTACAGTACGTTGAATCTCATGATTTGCCCCAATTTTATTTGAACTTTCAAGAAAGTCAAAAGCATACATACGATTCGTATAAATCTTAACCGTTAGTCGGCTGAGCGTTAGATAAAGTCAAAAAGGTGGAGGAACGTAAGAGCGGCTGAACACGAAATCGCACAATTATTCTCCAAGGAATAAGTGACTGGGGAGTAGAAATCGTGCGGGCCTGGTGAGCACGATAAATTCGCCGAGTCCGAATGTAGAATTTGTGGCGAGTTTGCACGAAATTCCGTGGAACGAGGAGGAGCGAGAAAAACGAAAGGAGAGCAAGAGAAAAAAAGTTATGTTATGTAAAGGATAAAAAGCGTAATGACCGAAAAATCAGTAAAGTAAATACGTACGTAAAACGAGTCGTAGGATCCTGTAAGTTGACAAGATCCACTGGGAATTGTTCCGGTTTATTCATTCGTGTTTCTCTGTACAAGAGACGGGGTATTGTTTGACTATCGAAATCTTGTTGTCCAATCGTAGAAAAGTTAAGAGTCTAATTTCACAGAAGAGTCCAATTCAAGTGGACTAAAGAGGATAATTATGTGACACGAGGAGCTCTGGAAGCACGTTCGATTGTTATTCCAGAGTCGTGGTTGCCTTGTCAGGGGTTTCTCTACTAGCATCTGGCTGATTCACAAGAGTGTTTCCCTACTTGGAAGCTAAGTGTACCGTGATAAAGCCAGTTCCAGTTGAATTGGTGCATCGGTGCATTCAATAGTAAGGACACGAGATGAGTACACGTGTCCAGGAATCTATGAACATAACACATTTGATTATGTATTAGAAAGAACATAAATACATACACGTTACCGTAAGTAACATAGTGATTAATGTACGGAGACGATCCTTTAAATTTTCCGCGAGAATTCGTGGCGGCAAATATCCTTTCTGTTTGAAAGTTCGAATATCTTGATATGAAATATCAGGCATCATTGCATTCCTATGAGACTCTGTATAAAGTATCTCACCACTTTGAATGTCACCCGAATTCCCTAAGGAATTTCACCGAATCCTCGGGGTACATTTTCTCGCTAATGAATCTCAACACAATATCCTCTTTCCCTCGGCCGTTCCACCGATTCCATCGTTTCACCATTCAACAGACCAAGTGCGTACAATTATTACTAAATGTTTTAACAAAGAACGTCAGCTTTACTCATGAGAGAGCCATACTACCAATTGTCTCTCTTATCCTATTGTGAGTTACCAGGATAATCCTGGTCATACCGCAACATTCTAATATCTTTGTCCTTTAGTCATTGAATTCCTAATGAGAAATCTGACTTCGGAATAGGGTATATAATAATCCACAAACATTAACTTATCAATGTCACAAAGGATTATTCCCCACTAAAAGTCTTTACAAACCGTCCCATTTAATGTACTATCAAATTCCCTAGATTTCTCTATAAAATTTGTTTAACTTTTCCACTAAAAATTCACCCTCTAAACGGTAACCACATACATTGCGGTACACCTTGTATACCCAGCAGTCAAAAGATCGTTAGGGACAGAGATAGATGCCTCTAGGAAATCCTAAGAGATAAGGAATACTTGGTCCCTTAACAAAACATGCTTTTGTTTTATTATCTCACGACTAGGCCGATTATCCACTAAATATTACGCGCTGTCTCAACAATAGAGACTTCTTCTTCCAGCCATTTGAATTCTCTCAAAAACAATGCATTTCGATGATCTCCCTAGAACTCGTTTATCGTCCCCGCTTCCCATGGTTAAAGAATGCCAAACCAAACCCAAATACGTTCCACACAGCCATTGTTACTTGAGTGACATTTATATTTTGTAACAGAGGATTTATTGTTCGTGACGAATGGAATATCACAGAGGGGGTTTTTGTATTAATTGGATGTATCTTTCCTCCTTGTATTTTTCGTTAATTTCTGTTTTGTTTCTTTTTTTTTCTTTTCGCACGATTCGGCGCATGGTACTGCTGATTATTCAGTGGGAACAATGGTCGCTTATTTCGGGGTTCGTTTGACGGTTAACTGACACTCATTCTATGTCTAATCACTGACGCACGCTTTTGTCCTCTGGAAAATTAATGTTCTCTGGCACAAGGCCGAGTTTCGTCTATCTATGATTATATATTATTATCTACTGGCAATTTCAGTGGTCCACGTCTGTTATATCTGTCTACGAGAATTAGCATATAACACAGTTGGCATACCGCGCGGATAACCGAGAAAACTTAATGATGCCAATTCAACCAATTGGATAATCGCTTCATACCCTTTTTAACGACGTAAGTGTAGGTTCCGCGCTTTTTGTAGCCGATCAGCTACCCGTACTTTCAGAAATGATTTAAGAGCCTCTTGAACGTCTTACCGATCGCACCTCAGAGGAGAAGAAAAACGATTTCTCCCGGGGAAGAATTATCTTTGGGCAGTTTGACAGTTCAGCAAGGCATCGTGCTCATTGACTAATTACCATGGACTAGAAATAATTAATGGACGCTTCTGGACAAATTGCATCAGCGAAAAGAAAATCCCTTTTATCGCGCAAAATCCGTGACTGTTTGTGGATTACGGTTAACCTCAATTAATGCCGACCCTTCGACTGTGACGCCACTAAGGGGATTTGACCCCTAGGTCCAGCCCGGTAGAGAGTATGAAAAAAAAACAACACCGTAATATTTCAATCGTTCGTGTTCCCGACACTTTACTGTTTTTTCCCATGGAATTCCCCTAGAAAACAAAAAAACGTCTAACCCCTAAAAATAACCCGGAAAAGTGGAAGATCGATCCTTATTCTTCTTTCTCACTAGACGTGAATTTATTCTTCAGGAAGTAAGAGGGTGTGATGATTGCTCTTAAAGATCGTCGTGAATTAACAATAAATATTTGCCGATAATATTAACTATATAAGAAGTCAGAAGTAAGTATTGAATATGAAAGAGAAATATTAAACATGAAGAGAAACTCTAGGACAAGTTCATAATATGCTGCATGTAATAGAAGAGGTGGACACTCTAAAGATAAACATTGGAAATTTGCAAAGGGCACGATTTATTGCACGTCACATTAATTAGCAGGCGAATCGAACGTAATCAAAGTGTGCGTATGGCCTCATGGCAAATTCGGTCGAGTGATTCCTTTATGTGCAAATACAGTGTAAATTAGTGAAGCAATTAACCGAGGATCGGGTGAGCGTAAATCGACTCGTGCACTACTATTGACTTGACACGGTAGAAGCGGGAAAATTGAATGTCTCAAATACCAGAGAGGAAACGAAATGGCGAGAGAATAAAAAAAGGGGTTAACAAAGTTTAAAAGGTGGATACACTCGATGGTTCCAACATTGCTCTCTTGACTTTCCTCATCGCTTTCTTATTTTTCTCCTCTTTTTTCTCATTTCCCTCCTCGGAGGATCGAGTAACCTAAAATTACGCTGACGATCGGCATTTTAACGCCGCCGGGCAGCCAATGCAAATTCTTCATGATACCGATCTTCACAACTACCACCAAAATCACCACCACCAGCAGCAGCAACATCATCGCCATCGCCATCATCATCACCATCACCATCGGTAGGTACTTTCTCTCTACCGTCGCTTCTAAACCTCCTAAATAACGAGATGAAAAAAAATCAATGTCTCGAGAGACTCGAAGCAAACACGCACACTTCTCTCTGTCACTCTCTCCCTCGGCATAGTGTCGAATGACTGCGAGAGGATTGCTAAATTTAGCGGAAATATTTCAAAACCGTGCGTTCTCCTTACGAAATAATTTAAAACGGATGACAGAGACGGAGATGAAATTATGACGGTTAATTGGCAATTTCTGCAGGTTGATTAAAGGTAAACAGTATCTCGTCCTGCAGAATAGAATTTGCTTATTCGATCGACGAACTATTACTAAAATTGGCATAAGGCTAATTGAGACTGAATGGGTGAAAACGATATTCCTATTTAAAAAAAAGAGGAGGATAACATATTAGTGGAAGCTACTGGTACAATAGTACAATAAATTAACCGGTAATTATTCGAACGGTACAAAATGGTGAAGAGAGAGAGAGCTAAACTGAAGTTCGTAGTAAATGCGGCGTGTAAATCCTACTAGGTAGAGTTTGTCTGTCGTAGTTGCACGTTGCAGTTGCAGTTGCAACTGCGACGGCCTGTGACAGGTTGATATGCACAAACGTAATGCAGCTCGTGACCCCCTTTTTGCACATTAATTCTCCGGTGCAAAACCTACGGGAATTCTCTTTGACTCCAGGACATTCGTTAGTTCGATTTCCATGGATGAACGGGAGACGCCAGGTAGAAAAAAGAGGGAAAAAATCGAAATCGAAAAAGTTTCTATCACGCTTTAAAAATTCCCAGGCCAATCTTAAACTCAACCTTATCCACGATGCATGGCTGTGCCATTTTACCTAACGAGAAATTTTCTCTTGGGTTCTTAAAAAAATACTTTATGAGGCAATTTCTCGCGAACAGCTCATTCAATTATATTCGCTTATTACAAAATCGCTATACTCGCCAATCTTTAATGCTACCCTGATAATAATAACGGTCGTAGAAGAACGCGGCTGCTGTTCTTTATTATTACTTATTAATACGCTCTTTAATAAGTTTATTAAAGCCTCCTTCCGTTTGACGATAAGGGGAAGGTTAACAAGGGGGTGGGAGGATAGACTGAGCTTCTATCGGTCACGGGGTTAGGGGACAAGAGGGAATGTAACGTTAAGCCACGTTTATGGCATCTAAGCTTTAAGCTCGACTTGACTTTTTATGAAATTTTATAGTGACATCGAGTTTCCTTCATCCCTCACTTTTTCTTTGTCTATCGCTCGAAATTCTTATCACGCGTTATTTTTTTTACACTGTCGCTAAAATTCTTCTCGAACGCGACTACCATTTCAAGTACGCGTTTCCATTTGACAACCGCCCTTATTCGCAGTGCTGGTAACTGCGCTCATTAAGGTGCGATTCATCCCTCTCCTATCTAACTCCAATCTTTTTCCTATTTTTTTTTGAAAATCACAGTCGAGTGACGAACCGCCGCTACTTTTTACGGGGGACATTCAACAGGCTCTAGTCGAGAGCGCCAGTAGCTCGACCTCGCAAGAGTATACACATTTACAAGTATACATATATATATATCCCACCTAAGTATTTGCAGGAGAATAAATTTGTCTCGACTGCAAATTACTAGAATATAAATACTCCTTAATCCCAACAAGAAAAAAAAGTGGAGGGTGTTAAAAAAGTTGAAAATATAAATTCAATACTACACCGTGCTAATAATTTTCACATAAACGTGGATTGTTGATAAATACTCGAGCTGCTTACATGTGACAAGTGGTCTCGTGTGCCCTTGCGTTAACGTCATCCCGTTTCCTTGCCCATTTCTCGGTGCGCGTATTTCTCCCAGGGGTAGAACGCTCCAAGGCGTGAAACGCTCACAGCGAGCACAGAGAATCGCACGAGAGCCCTCAAGTCGCCACAGATAAAAATCGTATCACCTGAGGGACGAACGCGAGAGCGCGTGAACGTTAAGAGGGATGAGATTGGATATACCGGAGAAAAATCAGGTACCCGATAAGGATTAATGACCAGGAACAACAGGAGACTGACCGTATAGAAATTGCCAAGAAACGCGAAGTAACTAAAACGAGGCGTGCGAGGACGTAGTGGAGCAATAAAGATAAAGTCAAAGTCAAAGATAATAAAAAGCTAGCAAAGGGAAGAAAAGGAGGGAGGATGAATAGAATTTCGAAAATTGTAAAAAATCAGCTCGATCGACTCGCCAGGGCGAGAGCCGTCGCGCGACTGAAACAGCTCGCAGCATCCCCATCGTTTCCCGTGGTGGCAGTGGTTGCCAGTGGTTGCCAGTGGTACTCGTGGCTCCTTCGTAAGAGCTGCGCTGTCCCTACTGCTTCATCCTCGCGCCACCACTCAGTTTGCTTTGCTTTGCTCTGCTTGCTTCCATTGCTCTTACTCCTATAGCAACTACAACTGATAAATATAAGAGTACATCAACTGCATCAGCTCAGCTTTTATTCCATATACTTGTCTCTCTCTTATCCTCTCCTCTCTCGTTTCCTCTCTTTACTCACCCTGCATACCTTTTTCTTTGATAACCGTTCACTCTGATAAAACTGAAGTGTACATCGACTTTTTCTTGTATGACTGTACACGCAACTGAATCGAATGTCGCCAGGAATATAATTGTCGAAAAATAACTATGTAATTAAAGTAATGAATTAGGTCTACAATGTGTATCTACATACCCATGTGATTTGATCTCAATGATGGTTTTACATAGAGAACTGACATCGAGGGCTGAAAACTGTTGGGTACCGATTTCAAGTGTTTTCAATGAGAAATGCTTGAGAAACCTTGGCAAACTACTTGAAAACTCTTAATACACGTGAGCAGTGTCCTTGATAGAAGTTCGGAGTGCCTGCCTTTGGAGAAGTTGGAGTTGGAACATAGCAGTGGGAATAATCGATTGAAGTTGGCAGATACATTGCTGCTTCGAATTGTTTCTGTAACAGAATAAGTATTCAATGGTTTTTAGTATTTTAGATTATTTTAAGTATCAGTGAGCTTATATATACGTTGGATGTGACAGCAAGTAATAGGAGATATTGTGTAGAGAATCCTTTTGCACATGATGGAGAAAATTTTAGGGATGGCAGAGACGTTTTGGTGGATAGAGAAGGTGAATATACACGGAACGGGTAATCGATTATCGAGAATATCCCTTTGGATTTCCCCTGATAATATCATCCCCTATACTATTCCGGTGTATTTACACAGGAGGACCTTTTCAAGCGGCTACTTACGAGCTCCATTGTATACACACTACACAGATCCATACTACAGACTCTACATGTCTCTCGTGTATGCACATATATACCTACTATCTTGAAATTGGGTATTTTTCTTGAAAAGTAAACTAGCCTTGTAGAAGCTTCCTTGTTCCTTATACACACAAACATCCCTGGGGTACGTATAGAGAGGTATCACTACAGGCCACCAGCTATTTTACTCGATCGTATAAGAGAACTTTAGTGCTCCATTACCTTTAGCAATGCCGAGACTATAGTCGGTCCGCGAGTTCAATGTGTTTTTTCGACAGTTCACAAACAATGCAATCCTTAGCAAATCACATGTGACTTTCCATTAAATCACGAAAAGATATGGAGAAATAGAAAAATAAAATATATTTCAGTGCAAAACCATGGACACACATACTTTGTAACCAATATGTTATACAGAGCCATGTGTGGCTTGTTAGAGAGTTAATTGTTTTCGATCTGTCAAAAAAACACATAAAACACACGGATCGACTATAGCTCAGTCGCCAGTGGTCGACTAATTAATAAACGAGAAAGTAGAAGTAAAGGAAAAGAAAGGAGGACTCGAAAACTTTGAAAAACCTATAGAAAAGGTCACGAAGTTGTATCTTTTCAAATGCAAAAAAAGGAAAAAGGGTTTTCTTCCATTGCACTCTAGTAGCCATGATTTTTCCTAGCACTCAGCTTGATTATCTCAATTAGTTAATTGCGGTCAAAGGTCAAGGACCATACCAGCAAAATTTAGATATAAAATCTGGTTCTAGTTGAGCATTGTATTTTATAATTGAAAAAACCATGCAGCCAATAGCTTTATACTTGGCTAGTTATCAATTTCATTTCATGTATCAAACGTAAAAAATATTAGGGCGCGTATTCATGTGCCTGAGGCTATCATACGATTGATTAAGAACTTTAAAAGCCGCATCGAAATTGGCGCAGTCCTTTTTAAAATATTGAATCCAAAGGCATTCTCTCTCTCTTTCCATTTCCTTATCACAGGGTCGAGGACGTTTTTGTTGGCAAGATGTCGCACTGGAACTACGTTAAAAATTGTACAGTCTACCTAGCGCACAGACTGCACGTACCATGTAGATAAATATAGTCAGACATGAAATGGCGGGATAGCTGGATACACATAAAGCATCTGAAGACAAGCGGATGGCCATTCGTTATGCTGAGTTTTCGGCTAAACGAGCCAAAAAGAACAACGTCCAAAGTACTACGTGCACCCGTCCATTACTTACAGATAGTAGATATATACTTTAGTATACAAGATAAAATTCCATCGTCTGTATTATGCGTTGCGACACGTTGCAGGTTACGGAAGCAATAACGTCACAGCGATTGATGCGCCACGTGTTACACTGAAAAATTAAGGAACCTTTTATTTTCAAACGTCTCGAACGTCACGATTGTTCTTAGGTACGTCAACTTCTTCGTTCTCTTATATCGTGTTGCCAATGCTTCGAGTTTCGATTTCGCCCGTCCTTAGCAATGGCTACCAATCCTGTGCAAGCGTTACGATATTTTAAATCGTATCCACGTATCGTTCGATTTGTATCAAAGATCAAGCACCGTACTTATTCGTGAATTTTGTGAAATGTATTGAAACATACTTGGAGTACTTGAAGACATGAATTCTATTGGATCTACTTGTAACAGCAAGTTGGACCCCGATAAAGAGGTTTGTATGAATACTTGTACGATCGCGACTATTAATATTAAAGTCTTTGAGATACTGCAGAATAATTGACAATTTTCAAAACTTCCTTACGAAGTTTATTATTTTGAATCACACTGAAAGGATTAGCGAATAGAATGAAAATTTTTTGGCTAGGGAGGGGTCGTAAGGGGATCGTAGAATTTGGCGCCTGGGGGTGGATTGTGAGAGCATACAATGGCGTTCATAATACACACGTCAAATCTAGCAGAATGGAAGTCGATGCCGATGCAAGAGAATTTCTCATAACCCGGAAAGTTCGAGCAGGTAAAGTAATATATTCCCCGGAATAGAAGGGGTTAACGTTGGGTACCGTAATGGCCAGTAACGAGGGTGAATGATAGGTTTCCAAGGGACACCGAGTTTGGCGTCGGCGGTAGCTGCTTCGCAATATACGTATATGTATATGCTGCGGATATATATTGTGTCGTGTAGTGTAGATGGATATATCTCGTAAACACCCCGCGGAGAAACGCCGAAAATCCATCAGGCTGGAAAATGCCTGTCGGTTGCTAACGCTCCTCTAGCTGAATTGGCCTAGATTCTTTTTTAGGGCGTCGTTGCGCCTGATAGAATCTTTATCACGGTCATTTCCAGACATCCTTTCTTTCCTGTCCCCGTTCTATATAACCGCTTGCCAATTTTACCTTTCTTCCTTTTTTTCTTCTATTTACCAGATTTCCAACTAACCCCCTCTTGACCAATTAAATTTTACCAAGCTCACTTTACCGCTCCTCTTACTCTTATTGGCCATCCATCTACTCTAAGAGCATGTCAAGAAGAACACGGCAGTAATGGAAGTTTGCTTGGTTAAAAAACCGCTTAGTATTCTTGTCGGACCGTAAATAAACGTAAAATAAAAATGTACGTAAGAAAACAATTCAATGGTAAATGTTTTTTTCAGACAATTACACTAGTTTTAATACAGCTATTTGTACATATAATAGATATTTATATTTGTGTATGTATACAGGTTGTGTACATAGAAATATATATATGTATACGTAAAATTTATTTACAATAAATAATGTATTTTGTCCCAAATGTATGGACAATAAGTTCTTTTTAAATGCCAGTCGTTCAAAAAGTATCGTAGGAAAAGTCACAATGACGATAAAATGAAATGAATATTGGATAAATATACTCGTACTTTCATGCCAAAATTAAATAGGCCTTGTGAATATTCCAGGGGGACTTCACTATGACATCACAGACGGAATTCAATAAGACTACCATTCCCTTGTATCCATAATTATAATTGTACAACAGTTGTACGCTTATGTTCCCACATTGTTTCTCTGCTTCTTTCCTTGACATAATTAACAAGAACGTCAATGAATTTGCAGAGAGCAGATGATACCATTAATATCTCTAGGACATTTCGTCATTAATCGTCGAATTCATGAATTTGCGATGTTTTCCAGCCGAGTTTTTGTAACGCCCTGTAAAAAAGATTTCAGTTTTTAGAAGACTGGTAGATTATTGATATTATGCTAATTTAAAAATGATGACTTACTCCCTTGCGGCTTTGAGAAAAGGTCCTGGGCCACAGATAAAAACGCATCCCTGGCTGGATGACTCGCCAACGAGTTCTTTGAGCAATTCCTGTGATACTGTATCACGTCTGCCGGTCCAGGACTCAGCCGGTTGTGAAAGAACATGAGTCACATTTAATCTAAACAGCAATAAATCATTTGCGTAAAGTAATTATGTTCTGATCAATTTCAATAATTTTCTGAACAATTACCGACCTATGATTGTTGCTGACGCGTTCCAATTGTTTGGAATAGAAAATATTTTCTTGGTTTCTGTTGAAGTTTACCAGGTTGATCTTCGTGCTAGATGTTAAAAAATTTTACTTGAATTAAAATCTCTTGAATGAAGTATTATACTGTAATTCTGTATGGTAATGTTCTAATTAATTACACGTTACGACGACCTAGAGCACGTTGAATTATGCTCAACATGGCTGTTAGCCCTGTACCGGCAGCCAGCATATGAATAGTTGAAAACTCGTCGAAATTCTCAATAACGAATGTCCCAAGTGAATGGCTTAGGGTCAACGTTTGACCCTTCTTTAAGGACGTAATGGACGGACTAAGGGCACCATCGGGATAACGTTTAATAATCAGACACAAACAATCACTTTCATAGCCAGGTGCCATGTCCTCTGGATGAAGGCACGATGGTACTGGTGTGTACCTCCTTGAGACTTCCATTCCTGAATAAGAGTAGATTTAACAGGCTTGAGTGAAATTTCTAGCGAAAATGATAATAAATTTGAACTTACCCATTACTGGCATTTTGGCCTCAACGTGACAACCCACGGGTATCAATTCCAAATAATCATTGGCTCTAAGGACTAAAAGATTTACATTTTCGCACAAGGATGTATTACTAATCACTTCATAATCCTTGTAATTACGCTGCTTAGTCTTTGGTTCGCTTAGAAATGTACAGGATCCATAAGTTTTCCAAGTAATTCCTTCCTTTTTTGTAAAAGTAAAATCAACCTGCACCACAGAATATCTTACATTATTTGAATCAAGCGTAACCCATACCTATTGTTGAGAGATTATTTAACAGTAAGATAATGATAAAAAAAACTTTACATCCATTGTTTCAAAATTTCGTGACCATCTTGGAGGCCAGTTAACGTCACCACTCAATTCCAACTCGTGCGTAACAATATCCTTATCAAATGAAAGACTCAAACGAAATCTTCTCTCGCTAAATCGTGTCAATTGATATCCAACAGCGTGATATCCTTTAGCAGTATGGTAGGAAAGAGTAATCGAATTAGTCGTCTGCTGCCAATCCATTTTCACAATCGATGAATTCTTCGCGGGAGTATTCTCATTTCTTTCTATAAAAAATAGAAGCCACAAATAAAGTATCGTATAGATATGTGCTCATTTATATTGTTTACTCACTGGTGCAACTCGATAGAAGACCGGAAGACGTGTTCGACGTGCTAATCGATTTGCTATTTAAATTTTTCTCGGTGCTTCCGCTCGACAATTTACTTAGTCTACCCACGACACACTTTTGTAATATGCTTTGATAATTAACCCAGGCGTGTACCTGAAATTAACGATCTGCGGGTGCGTCAAGACATTCGATCGACGTGCCGGCCATTGGCGGTCGATAATGAAAGAGGATAAATGAGGGGAACACCTTACGTTTTCAAATAATTTAGTCCCGTCCTTTCCTACGCCTTTCATTAGCTCAGGAATACCACCTGGATGAAAATCCATATACCTCGTAACGTTGTAGACAATCCCTGAAAATTATAACTATTAATTTAACATTTGTCTGGGGTATTCTATAAACGTATGATATTTTTCAAACCTCGAATTGCAATCCAAGCATCCGTTTGCTTATCGTGCTTGGCTAATTCAGCTGTAGTAACTATTCGGGGAACACCACCAACTCCAGTGAGGTCAACTCCAGAAGAACCAAGCCTAATCCAATCCATTAGGCTATGTCCTGGTGCTAGTGCAGTCTTGTTTCTGGGATTTCCTGAAAATCATTAAGAGTTTAAATGATCAAAAGTGCTTGAGATAACGTTCTAGTATTTTGTCAGAGTAAAGTGCCATAGCCTAGAAACAGCACGTTTATTATTTCTCAAGGCGTCTTATTACACTTATATCTACTATGTAGTCAGTCACGGAAATATCCACTAATTGACAATTGCATTAATTACTAACCATCTTGGATCCGGAGACCGAGGCCTTCCTCGTCCATTGCTGAAACAGCTGGTGCTCCACAACACCGGGGCATTTTTGTCACCCGTCAGAAACACCAAAACTTTAAAACCATATCCCTTCTAAATAAAGACACGTCAATATCCCATAGTCTAAAATAAATTAACCAAAGGATTTAAACCGTTTGGAGCACGTGGTTCGACCATATAGATCATGCCATAGCTTGACCTGATCGATCATCCTCAAATAGAAGGTGTTATAAATAAAAATTTCGATACGAAATTAAATTTATAAAAAATGGCAAGATACAAAAAATTCTAAAATTCCAATGAAAAATCCGTAATAAAAAAATCTTACTATGGCCATAACCGTAAAGGAAGCCCTTTCAATTCACTGACTTTCTGTTTGCCCATCAAATTATTAAATATGACATATAGATACACTCGACCGGATTGATCCCGCCAATTCCGAAATTTTTACAACAGTCACGTATAACGTCCACGAGGGAGTACCAAAGCGTCAAAGGCAGTAATACAAATGTGTATAATCCCCAATTATTCGCACACGGTTTAGAATGGCTTAACAAAACTCGACGAAGGTTATTGGGGAATGGCAAATTTGTTGTTCCCAGGTCGAAGGATTGCGAGGGACTGCGCTAAAACACACCGGCCAATACCGAAACACTCGGAGGAGACAGATAGATCAATATAGAAGCGGGCGAGCAACTCTCCCGGTTACGGAGGGTAGCACGAAGCTCCTCTTAGGGGACTGAGTACCTCTCCAGGAATTCAATAAGATGAAAATGAAAATATTCCAAAATTTCAAACAAAAGAAATACAGAAAATACAGCTGAAAGTTATTGTATACCAATGGCGTAACCAGGATTATTGGGACGACAGATGCGGAAGCAGTAGTCTCCGGAGCGGAAAAGGCAAGAATTTAAATGGTGGATAGAGACAAATAATTATGCTGTAATTACGAATTATTTCGTATACGAATGTTTATCACGAAGCTTTAAAGTGGAGCCATCAGCTTCTTCTAACTTCTCTAATTTCTCAAGCTGATTAAAGTTCCGTATTGTAATGGTGGATCGTACACAAAAAAAAGATCAGTGAGGTATAGAGCACAACATTTGTTTTATCCTGACTAAAGCTCCTCAATTAGTTACCGAGAACTTGGAGTTTGCTGGAGAATTTACAAAGTTTACGCCAGATGGAAGCTTGCGAGAACTTTGGTAACCCAACCGTTGAAATTGTAATGGTTATTTTGGCAGTGTAAATGACTCTTTGAGAAACAACTTACTTCTAAACGAATTCATGAATCAAATAAAACATTTACGATTCGTATATAATATGGGTTTGACAAAGAATATTTTTTATCCGTAGACCTTGTCGCCTCGGCTGTATTAGTTGCATGAGTGTAAAAAGTGTAAATTCTCATTGATTGGCCATAACGAGGGTATAATAAGATTTTACACTTTTTACATACATGCGACTAGTGCAAGCGAGACGAACGAACAAACCTTAGATGGTCTTAAAATTATGAAAACCCAAAACCTAGATCTTTTATTAATCGGATGTAATAGACTGTTACGCGTAGACACGTCTATGCATAGAGGTACTG
Organism: Pachycephus smyrnensis; assembly: GCA_030142225.1. Lineage (NCBI taxonomy): Eukaryota > Metazoa > Arthropoda > Insecta > Hymenoptera > Cephidae > Pachycephus > Pachycephus smyrnensis. Next base: position 185,678 of record JARQST010000582.1, read on the forward strand.
AATTTATCCTTTCAGCTTATGCGTTTACCAATCCCAAGTGTCTCTCCTACTGTAATAATATAATTATACCACATTTTCCCTACGGTACGTTTCAGAATGGGTCGGGCTAATAAGGGGTGACAATGGTCAACCGACTAAATGTCCCACATGCCTGTTTATAGTTCGAAATTCGCGGTGCGACCGGCAAATGTGAAATACTTGTTGCCCCATAAACGGATTCAACAGGTTCAGTAAGTTTGCGTGTCTCATACGTTATTACGAGGCTCTCCGAAGGTAGCAGCAATTTCATTGTAGGGTGACAATATAAAATGTCCCTACGAACAGCATATAAATCCAATAAGGTCAGCCGTCATGAATTCTTTTATACGCAAAGGAAGCCTCTACTTTTCTGGGTGCTTTGAATTATTTTATAATCAATTAAAATATCGATGGGATCTGTTGAAGAGATTTATGGGAAATGTGATGTTATGTAAAACAACATATGTCCGGGTACAATTTTATAATTACCTGTGGCTGAACCCGTGGACATGCTCGTTGAAGGTGCAGGATTTTGGTTGACTTCCAGTTGGTTCACTCTGGCGACTCTGCTAGGTAAGAGAACAGCATTTCGGGCTAGAAGACTTGTCGGCGACGAGGATGGTTTTACTTCAACCTTTTTCATTCTCTCTTGAAGATGCTTTGATTCGCTCTCTGAATCTTTATTTCCTGATTGTTCTGATCTTGTCTCATTCCCCTGAGAATTGTTAGGTTCCATGGTGTTTACTAGCTAGTCACCAAAAGGGAAAAATGTATTAATATTTTTTCCCTAAAAAAAAAATGGATATACATATGTAGGAAAATTGATTGTAGATATGAGCGTATTTACTGAGAGATATACTAAGAGGGCAGCACCGTCCAACCTAGTCCATACTGCTACGGATTGTAAAAAAATACATATCAATTAAAATTCACTAATAACAATTGTAATTTCATGATATATCACTTAATAAAAAAGATGCATCGAAAGAACAATCGATAAATCATAATAATTGCTCCATTCTCAAGTGATAAGGATTCCAACTGGTTTACCTACAGTCAGGACGGATCTAACCTCAATATACTAAGAAAAAAACCATCCCCAAAAATCGAAGAAAAAATATACCAACATCTCCAATACTCACTGTTCAAATAGAAACCGGTCGAACAGCATGCAATAACGAGATAACCACCGAAATTAAGTTCTTCTTTGTTAAGTAATCGTAGTCAAGTGGGCTCGGTAAAGTGACATTCACTGCCGGTCCAAGCACTTTACTAACACATTGAAAAAGGCGTCGTGATGCTCATCCATTACATTCTCCTAACCTAACAGGCCAAGAGAGCAGACCATCCAGACAAGCCTTTCCAGAAGCGACGCGTGCGTGTCGAAGTGTGCGTTTTGAAGAGCGCTGTAGTAATCAGGAGTCACGAAATGGGAGAACGGTGGAGAACGACTGAACCAGGCTGAACGTCCAGTGTAACATCAGCAACACCGAGGAAGAACATATAGTGACCGGCGTTCCGTTTAGTGCAGTATTAATGCGCCTTGGAGTCATTGAATGATCTGTCTACAAGTAGTGACTGGAGACGTGACATACAAATGATTTTCACGCGTGTGCAGAAATTCGCATGGATGTGAATGAATTGAAAAAATCAACGATAGATTGAGAACCAGTATTACATGACAGTATAGTCACCCCGTGTAGTTGAAGATAGCTTAGCAACCAGCGTAAGTATACCGGATAATGATTTATAGTTGAGAAGACATAAATGTGTTACGCAGGAGTCTCTTCCGTTATATTAATAGTAACGTTGGATAATAAGGCTCATATGCTGATACATGTTCTATCTATATACAATGCTAACGATGATCTAAGATTTGCATATGGAATGCTTGTATTTCTAGAATTAAATGTACATACTGTGTTATAAATGCTGGATAACTTTTAGCGTCTGTCCAATTCACATCGAGACATCCGGTTGTCACGTGCTATAATTCGATAAATTCCTTTTATTGGATTATCAGTTTATATTGATTCCAGTCGGCACTTTATTCAATTTTTTGTACTATTAGCCTATGCAGGTATATAGACTTTTGAGTGACATAAATTATAGTTACCTTAAGATCACTTCATTTTATTTTAGTTTCTTTTGAATTACTTGAGTAACGTTCTAGTAGAAGTGTTAAATTTCATGGAAACCGTCCCGTTTTAAGGACGTTCTATCACGTGAACGTCAATTACTCCCTTTTTTCTTTATTGATACCTTGAGTGTTCGACCTGATGACTCAAGGAACGTAATTTGCTTTTAATTTGATGCCACGTATATATAACGATGCGTAAGACTGGCGTTGCAGCAGGAAATACAGTTTATTTATGCCAGAACGAGTTTCACGTTTTATTAGTACCGATTAGAATTTAGAAAGGCACTATGACATTTATAAATAAAGTAGTGGTAATACACTCATCCATATAATTATTGACGCTCATTAATCATCGAGTCTTGTTTACTTTATGAATTAAATGATGTATTAACTCATCTTAAACAATAGCTTTTGTTGCATAAAGACCGGTAGCCTCGATTGCAGTGAATGATAAGGATCTATTGATGCCTCAGTGATATTCATCTATTGGAAGTGTCAAGTAAAGTCTGAGGATAACGTCTAGAGGGTTTACATAAATGTACCAATACATTCATATGTATGTCAATATCCTATGAATTACATTAATGGCAGAAAGTTACACAGGAAATTACTATTGTTATCGTATATGTCTTCGTTTTTCTATACTATTTTTATCAACCGGTTTTCAAAGCGGGTTCGCCTACCAGATATATGTTTTTATAGCACATTATGTATGCTCAAAAAAATAATTTATGCTACCAATCCGGCCGAGCGCCGTGGTAGCTTGCATCATTCAACGCAGTTCTCACACTTCATTTATTTGTTCCACCTTTCGTTTATCTGAGAATTTTCAAGTTTGTTTGCCGACACGTGTGACAAGGGAAATAGTAACGCTACTCTGACGGGAGCGTACTCAAAGTGTGAACTGATAGTTTAATAAAAATAAATAAATTAGTGTTGACCTAGATCGATTAATAAAAATCTAAGATCAAAATCAAGAAACGACGTAGTCATTAATTGAGTGCATAAATGTTATAATGATAGTTGTAAAAAAAATTGATTGCACATTATCCTTGAGTATTTTATAATTTGATTATCTGATTGCCGATTACCGTACACGTGTGCAGTTGCAAAATAATGCAATGTCATGCATGCAGCTACTTCTAGTAATGTTACATCGTATAGTCATAGTTTTTCTGCCATATAGAAATGGTTAAATATTTAATGATTTTTTTATTTTTGTATTAGTTTATTTTTTGTGCAAACAGGTAAATGTCGAGCAAAGGGAAAAATTCGAAAAAGATGCCAGTCCTGGGGCAACTTATTGGCGTAATTCACAGGCTGGTGGAACTCATCGCAAGAGGTTTTTTCCTTATTATTGCGTACATCAGCGGACCAGCAGAGTCGCAGCCGCCAATTAAGGACCTGACATTATTGCATAGTGCCACAGCGCTTGCCATTAAGATACGAAATAGACAAGTAAACAGAGATATTCATTGACACACTCGTTAATCGTATTTAAATGTCGAAGTGCGATCGAAAATGGCACTGATAATCGAAACCTCATTCCACGGATTTTATTATCAATGTATAAATACGGATTTTATACTATTACTTAAAATTTGAGATAGGTTTAATTATTCGTGATATTTATAGCTAATTCTTACGCATATACCTATATCTCATACTCATAATAGATACTTACATATTCATGATTTGCTTGAGATAAAATATTTATACGTCAATCTTTTTTGCCTGGGATTTTTTAGCTAACATCGGAGGAAGTCGTGACGTCTTACATTGAGAGAATTAAAGAAATTCAACCAGTATTAAATTGCGTAGTGGAGACACGCTTCGAGGAAGCTTTAGAGGAAGCTAGAAAATGTGATGAAATGTTAAAAATGGCTAATGCACCCAGTGTGGAAGTTTTAGCCAAGGAGAAACCATTTTTAGGGGTGCCCTTTACCACTAAGGTAAATAACCGTTGATGGCTGGTGTAATTTATAACGTGAAAGCAATGAAAAATCATTATTTTAGGATTGTATAAGTATAAAGGGAATGAGACAAACTGCAGGTTTGGTTATTCGAAAAAACTGCATTGCCGAGAGAGATGCAGAAGCGGTACGATTATTAAGAATGGCTGGTGCAATTCCTCTTGCTACGACAAATGTCTCGGAATTGGCAATGTGGTGGGAAAGTAGTAACTGCATTTATGGCACCAGTCGGAATCCATACAATACAAGGTATGCTTGTTTGCTTTCTACCGGAAGCTCGAATATGTATTATGTTTTTCGTGTGTAGACACATCGTCGGCGGCTCGTCCGGTGGTGAAGGTTGCATACAAGCTGCAGCTGGTTCTCCATTTGGAATCGGGTCTGATATTGGTGGATCCATTCGAATGCCAGTTTTTTTCAACGGAATTTTTGGTCACAAACCATCCAAAGGTCTAGAACTTTATAATGCTCAGTTCTTAAGTTATCAAAAATTTTATGACACATGGTAGTGTAATCCTTTTGACCAAATTGCAGTTTTTAGAGATTAATATTATATGATTGGTACACAGGTATTGTATCCCATGAAGGCCAATTTCCTAGTCCTCTCAGTGAGGATCAGGATCAGCTTCTAGGAGTAGGACCCATGTGTAGATATGCCCAAGACTTGATCCCAATGTTCAAAATACTTGCTAATAAAGATTGCGAAGCACTAAAGCTGGATACGAAGGTTGATGTATCTAAGATCAAAGTAAGTGTATCCTATAAGCAAAGTCACAGTTATAAAAATTGACAGTATCATAATTAATCAATGTTATTCATTTAGTTTTATTATATGGAGGATGATGGTGGTCAGTATTTCGTATCTCCTGTGGACCCAGAGATAAAGAATAGTATGAGGCGGGTTATACATTATTTAGAAAAAGCACATAAAGTGAAAGCTACAAAGGTGAACATCAAGAAATTAAAGAAAAGTAGTGCTCTTTGGTTGGCTAATATGGCTTCCAAGGATGGCAAGGGTTTTGCTTATGAAATGACGAATAGAAAGGGTCAAGTCAATCTAACTTTTGAATTTTTGAAATGGGCTTTATTTATAAGTCCGCACACGCTCATCGCGCTTCTTACTGCTACCTTTGAGAAATTTGGCATAAAATATGGCAGTGAGAAGCATACAAAGCTCATACAAGAAAGTAGAGAGCTTTATCAAGAGTTTAGGGTATGTTTTTTGCTGTTAAAAATATTTTGTTCACGATCCAGTTAATGTATTGTTAATTTCTATTTTTGAAGGACATGCTAGGTGAAGATGGGGTATTTCTGTATCCTACACATCCAACTGCAGCACCAATGCATCATGAACCTCTCATCAAACCATTCAACTTCTCATATACTGCTATTATAAATGTTTTGGGTCTACCAGCTACTGCATGTCCACTGGGTTTAAACAAGCAAGGATTACCGATTGGTATACAGGTAAGTTTTTAAGACTAGGTGATAAAAAATATGGTATGAGAATACAACACGGATAAAAAAATATTTTTATAGGTTGTTGGAGGCCTTTACCAAGATCATTTAACTCTAGCTGTGGCCGAGGAATTGGAAAGAGGTTTTGGAGGCTGGGTTCCTCCACAGATACTGGCGTGAGATATGGTATTCTGTTAATAATATAATAATACAATTATGTTGGTTCAAAGCCGTGACTTAGCAGACATGCCTGTGTAAGACATTCTGCAAAACTTCACCACCAGCAAACAATTAAATCTTAGTTTTATTTCTTTTTTTTACAAGTAATGGAAATTGTGGAGGTTTTTCTATACTATATATATTTTTTGAGATGACTCCAGTACGTTACTGTTTTATATGATGGTTAATACCAAACAGCACATACATCCTAAAGTCATCTTTAAGATGCCTAAAACACAACCTCTGTCGCATTAGACTCTTAAAGATGACTATTGAACACTATGCGTTGTTTAGGATATAAGCCCTAATGGATGAGAATAAGTAAGTCACCCAACAAACTTATATCATCTAATGGATATATGTACATGTGAAGCTATCTATTCAGGTAAATGCTATTTTTATATACCTCATTCATCTATATTAAAAAAATGACTAATTTTGATATGGGACCACAGGGAGCATAGTGGTAGAGGGTGCTTCTGGTAATATAACAAAATGATTGTTCATGTTTCGATGTTATTTAAAGCATGAAAACAGAAACGATTTAATGATGTTACTACAATATATATTTTACACATTGAAAAATAAATCTTTATTCTATTATTTTTATTCTTATAGTATTCATTTATCCCTAAAGCGCATCCCAATCACATGATTACATTATAATTCACAAAATTTAATTATTCAAAGAAATTACGGAGCTAGAGTAAATTTATCAGTAAATGAAGTCCTAGTATCAGTAAATCTAGTTTCCTCACTTTTCCGACATGTACGACTAGTCCAATGAAGTTACGAAAACGCCGTAATACCTAAAAAATACTTAAAAACGACTATTGCCAAATCTCGATTTGACCAACTTTCCATACACAGCATAACTAACATAAAATAGCTAAAAAAAGCAACATGTTTGTATTTACCAACAAATGGTATAGCTAAGATTAAACTTTTGTCGCTGATTACGTATGCCGCCCTAAACGGCAACGTCTCGCATTTCATGATGATTTCATGATCGTGTCGGCCATATGCGTGCAGAACGAACGTTAAAGCCACGGTCTTTCGGAACACCATCTTCTTGATTCTTCTCGGTTTTTCCGAACGGCCGAAGAACTGCAATCGTGTGGAGAAACGTGACTGATTCCTAGTGACTCCGAAAAAGCAAGACACTGTTATGCATGATATTGCATATTGAAAAATATTGAGTTCTCGTGCGACGAAATGCCATTGCTGAAATAAATAGCCGATCTCATACGGAAAGGAGTATTTCGTAGACAGGCAAGCAGGCAAGGAAGCAACCAGGTAAGCAGGCAGCCAGTCAGTCAGGCAGGCAGCCAGCCAGCCAGCTAGCTACCTAGCTAGATAGCAAGACAACGAAGAGCAGACAAGAAGCAAGACAGGTAATCCAATCTAAAGCAAGGCAACCAGATAAGCAAGGAGTCAAAGTAGCAAGGAGTCGAGTAACCAGGCTAGGAAGCAAGGAAACACGCACTTCACGAGACGAGCAGGGCAAACAGTGAATCAGGCAGACAAGCTACCAGTGTTCTCGGTACCGGCATAATATTCAGCGCGAGTACGAAAATTGGTTATTGTAAAAATGGCCGCCGAACTACAAAACAAGACCCGAATGCAGGTTTTCAAGAACAAAGGGAAAGATCAAGAGGTATGTACTACACGTTGACCCATCCGTGCGTTATTCTTTTGCTGTGGTATTGTAAAAAATAAACGCGGATACGTAACAATGTGTTTCCTCGTGACTTCTGACTAGCATCGCAATTCACTAATTCTTTCCTTTTTCTTTTAGTCCTCTTTATTTCAAACGTTTACTGTAATAGTATTTTGCAGTCTTTTGCTGAGTTTTCTATTACATGCTTTTTTTTTAAGGCTATGATTCTTGTAATAGTGTATCACGAATTTTATACAATTTCACTGTGCGAACAAGTAGGACTAGTGTTATAATGTCCAAACTCATGTCCGAGTTGTATTTCAGGAAATGCGTAGAAGAAGAAATGAAGTCACTGTAGAACTACGAAAAAACAAAAGGGAAGAGACTTTGTTGAAAAGGAGAAATGTACCTATTACAGATTCCACTGGTATGTTTCCAGTATTCATAATAATTGAATTGCTAGTCGCAATGCCCATTATATTATCAATTAAACGAATGACCTCATAATAGCCTTTGCATTTATAATTTAATGTTTTTAACAGATGAGGATGACATAGAGAAGACTCTGTCAGAAGTAGATTTGCAAGCTCTAGTAAAGAAAGCAGGTAGCTCAGATCCTGCTGTACAATTACAAGCAGTGCAGTCAGCAAGGAAATTGTTGTCTTCGGATCGTAATCCACCGATTGATCCATTAATTAAAAGTGGTATCCTGCCAATTCTGGTTCATTGCCTCGAGCAACACAATCAGTATGTTACAATTTATATTTCTTTGTCATAATTGGACATCTTGAAGCCTGTATTACATGAAAGTATATTTTTTCAGACCATCGTTGCAATTCGAGGCAGCATGGGCTCTAACGAACATAGCGAGTGGCACGTCTGCTCAAACACAGGCAGTTGTGTCTGCTGGCGCAGTTCCACTATTTTTACACTTGCTTCTTTCCAGCCAGCAAAACGTATGCGAACAGGCCGTTTGGGCCTTAGGTAAGCGATATCAGTGTCTTCACTCGCGACATCTATTGCACTTGTTCCCACTTACGACTTATTATTTTTGAAAAAAATTATACGACGTATTTTCACGTGATTGTAGGAAATATTATCGGAGATGGACCCGCGCCACGAGATTATGTTATTAAACTTGGCGTTGTACAGCCGCTGTTAACGTTCATCAAACCGGAGATACCCCTTTCTTTCTTGCGCAACGTCACGTGGGTGATCGTTAATTTATGTAGAAACAAAGATCCACCACCCCCAGTTCAGACGATAAAGGACATTTTACCAGCGCTCAATGTACTCATTCATCACACAGACATGAACGTAAGTCATTAGTGGATTTAGGACGACAAGGAAAGTGGTTGTCAATAAATACAAATAATCTAAATTTTATAGATCCTTATTGACACTGTGTGGGCTCTGAGTTATTTAACGGACGGTGGCAACGAGCAAATTCAGATGGTCATTGATAGCGGCGTAGTACCACATCTTATTCCGCTTTTATCGCACAAAGAAGTCAAAGTGCAAACCGCCGCCTTAAGAGCAGTAGGAAATATCGTTACTGGTACTGACGAGCAAACTCAAACAGTCCTTAACTGTGACGCACTATCCCACTTTCCAAATCTCTTGACTCATCCCAAAGAAAAGATTTGTAAGGAGGCTGTATGGTTCCTTTCGAACATAACAGCTGGAAATCAGACGCAGGTGCAGGCGGTTATCGATGCGGGATTATTACCCCTCATTATTCGTAATTTATCGAAGGTTGGCACGTGGTTAATCCTCTTTAAAGTCATTTATGAGACCTGTTGAACATTCTTAAACACTGTTTTTATTTTACTCTGACAGGGAGAGTTCCAGACGCAAAAAGAGGCTGCGTGGGCGATTAGCAATTTGACGATAAGCGGAAATAGGGAACAGGTTGCACGGCTTATTCAGGAAGGAGTAATCGGGCCATTCTGTGATCTACTAGTATGTAAAGACACGCAGGTTGTGCAGGTGGTACTTGACGGAATTCACAATATGCTCAAGCTTGCCGGACCTCAAGTGGAACAACTGGCTAACATGATTGAAGAATGTTCTGGTAACATTTAGCACATTTTCTAATTTCCTTCCCAACCACTTCTCATAAATTTAACGCATTTATAATATGCTTTCAGGCTTGGACAAAATCGAATCGTTGCAAAACCACGAAAACGTGGATATATACAAACTAGCTTATGACATTATCGAGCAATACTTTTCGGAAGAGGTATGTACCAGAAGATTTTACTAATAAAAATCATGTCATCAAACAGAAGGTATAACATACTACAGAATAATGTATTGCACAGGCGGACGATGCCAATTTGACGTCTCAGGTTGCCGAAGGGACGTTTGAATTTGATCCAACGACGACTCTTCCAAGCGAAGGATTCAAATTCTGAGAGGGCGGGGGCAGTTCCCCGATGACATCCGATCGTGCCGTCCCCCATCAAGAGACTCCAATTCTGACAGCGACACTGACTCTACTGTGGAGTTACTATGCTTTCCCTTCCCTTGACCTACGACGACCTCTCCTCGCTCCGAAGACGACACGTGCCGTCACCTATGCGCAACAGCTGAACCAAGAATCTCGATTTCAATTGGCCCGACAATATTGCGCGAATTACTGGCCTTTCTGCGCGTAACGGTTATCTACGATAATCGCACACGATAGAGACAGGATATAACGCAAAACAACGTGCTGTCACCTGCAGGGCTATGCCACGCCTCAAAGAGCAATGCAGTGTGCGCTCGTGAAATGGATATACATAAGGTGACACATAGTGGCACACGGTGACACACTGCGAGAGACAGAGAGATAGAGAAAGAGAGAGAACGAAGCTTGCTACTGAAGCAAGTGAGTCACTTGGAGTAATGTGAAAGAAAACGGAAAAAAAAAATGAAAACAATGTAAAGTCCAAATCGTAAATCGTAACTCGTAATCCGTTAATCGAAATCGAATTCTACATCCTCAACATCTCTTCCCCTCGATCGACCGTGTTCTTTCGTTCCTTACTTCCGATTACTTTTTACTGTATACATATACCTTGTACTTTTTATTATACATCTACATTAGAGGAACAAGTCTATTAAAGATGCTGCTAGGAATACGACGCTATCATCACTAATGACGCGTATTTAAAATTACTCAGTTCGACGATTATTGTCAAAGCCACGAAGAAGCCAAGGAATTATTAGAGCTCACCCGTGTCGCTCTCTACTCTCGTGTTCGGGCCGAGTCTTGGTTCACGATGTTACATTTATAAACGATTCGTGTATATTTTAGGCATGTTAAATTTATAATGATATTGATTACTAAATAAATCGATTAACTGATCTTTATTAGTATAATTCCATATTATGGACGTTCTGTAAGAAGGCGCAACAACACGAATAAAAGTCTAGTATGAATATACTATGGGTACAGTAGTCTTCGTTATCAACCGTCATACCATCTTCTGATGATAATGGAATAGTGAATACGATGAGGGCATATCATGACAATGTTTTCACGTTTTCACCACGTAATAACTTACTTCGCTTCTTCTGTAAACTCTATAGAGGGAGCATCGAAACGTTGCACGTCGTCTGCCCAGAGTTCCTCTTCCAGAGGATTTTCCTGGATAGATGGTAGATACGTAGGGAAATAGGGTGCGGTAGTAGGTTTTCTTGTGGGTAATATCGAATCGTACATATACAATAGGGTATTGGTTTCACCAGGAAGATGTGGACCAAGAGCCCAGATAACGTTGTACTTGGTATTTATTCGTAAGATCTGAAACAAAAATTATAGTGTTTTGCTAAGTATGAGAACATTTTTAAGATGAATGAAGTAAGCGTGTAGAATACGTACTCGAATTCCACGGAATACACGCCAGCGATTTCCCATGTGCCCTGGCATCTTTGTGCCTGGCATAACACGAGCTTTTATGCCACCAGAACCAATATTTCCTCCTCTTCGATGAGTCTTGGTAACTCCATGACTAGCAGGCATACCTTTGAAACCCCATCTCTTCATAACGCCTTGAAATCCTCTATCTATCCTGCGCAAGCATTGAACAATGTACAGGATACAAGAGTTTTGTGGGATAGGTTTTGTATTGGTTGTTACATACGTTTTGCCACGGATGTCGACGTAGTCACCTGGTTTGAAGTGTGCTGCATAGAGAGGTGTACCTGGTTGTAGCGCTGCGTCTGGAGAAATGAGAAAACGGCCTAGCATACGCTTTGGTAATACACCTGACTCTTGGAACATTCCACAATACTCCTTGGTGAACTGTGAACATGGAAGATACAATCTATATGAAGCACAATGGACTGAGACAGATACAGCTCATGAGGATTTTAAGAGGGGTACTTACCAGTTGGGGGTCCATACTTTCTGCTCCCACAATTAAACAACCTAAACGATTGCGGATATTGTTTCGTTGAATAACAGGAGTATATTCGTCTGGAGGCATGTACTTTATGACATGGTTATCAATCACCTATAAAGGCACCATGGCATATTTATTAGTTAAGCATTCTTAACTATAGCAATGGTAATAATTTGTTTACCTGTAATAGAGTAGAAAGAACTTTTGTACCATCCTTGAGCCACATGGGATAAACTCCAATTTTTTTAGCAATTAACCCTGTGCGACGCATTCCTCTCTTCCATTCAGTATGTGGTTCAATTGGTTCAATGCGAAGTGGTGAAACACTTTTAGACTGCATACCAAACCCTGCATCTGGTTTGCCAAATCTAGTTTCGACTACTTCCTTAATGAATCTTGTATTCTCTGGTGTGATATCATCTTTATAAAGCTGTAGAGTAAACATTTAAATACAAGAAATAAAGATATGTATTTTAATATGTATCAGATTCCTTGCATAATGTTAACATACAACACGAGTCTGCCTCGGCAACCATCCAGGATGTCGCTTTTTAGGATACGGATTTAAACGCTTGGCTCCACGCTTAGCAAGGGTTGTAATTTCGATTCTAACAAAAGATAATCATTCTTAACTATGTTAATTATGTTTACCGGGAACTGTACTTCGCCAGAATTTTACATACTGTATGATACATACCCAGGTTTCAGTAAGTTACTGAATGATTGCATACTCGTCAGCGTTTTCAAGATAAGAGCCATTTTGTGAAATTAACTAGGGAATGAATAGTCAAATGAAAATAAAAATCATTAGTTCAGTAATAAACCATGCTTTTACGATTAACCTCACAAATCTACCCTTGTACTTCTTGCCGAGTCGTAAATGATGTAATGCTCACACGATAGGTGGTACCACCACATAATTCTACAAAGTTACCGGGTTAGGTGCAGTGGCCTGGCTGTCGTATTGACTGAAGATAAATAAACCAGACATTCCCGGATTTCCTGTGGCACGCGACTCTGACATACCTTTTTTAAATTTAAGTCAGCAAGTACTGGATATACAATAATATTGGCTTCGGGAGAATTTCCCACCAGCCTCTTACAACTGTTCAAATCTGACATACTGACAAATCATCCGGAATGCTGCCATCTGTGAGTTGAAGAAGTTAGTACTTCGTTGACCCGGTTAAACTACGTACTTCGTAGTACAGTGAGCATTAACGATGCTCTGGAGTGGGGGATTGTCGTGTACCGATCAGTCTGCATCCCTACTCTAAGGTATTGTTGACGTTCACTATAGAAGTTGTGATTAAACAATTTATTGTCGGAGGGCAGCGTTTGCCGATTAGTATTCGAGTGGGAGGGGGTACTGATTAATGCGTGAAAAAATTTATTGGCGTTGATGGATATCAGTCTTCTGAGAGCCGATCTCCTACATCGAACTCTTGGACGCCGCGTCCTTCCGTTCTTCCTTCATTCCCCCTCTCTCTCACTCTCTGTTGTGATTCATTCATCACTTCTTCATCTTCTTGTCATCTCTCTTCTAAGGTATATTCTCCACTGTTCATCTGTTTCTTCTTTCTCTTTCTTTCTCTCTTTGTGCTACCTATTTTCCCTATTTCTTCTGCTGGGCTATACCTTCTCCGTGATATCAAAGTGATATCAATTCAAATTGAAAGAAATCAAGGCGTATCTGCTTCAATTCGTAGCAAGTGCAAGGGGTTGGAAGTTTTAGGTTGGCGGTGACATCCCTTACTTCGCTCTCAAGGGGAGTGATCCGTGCGTCTGAGTTCACTTGTGCCACCCCGCTCGGCGTATAGGTGCACTTGCAGTCACCTGGTAAATTCTAATGACCCTCTGTCAGCAACATTTTGCGCGGAGATCGACGGTTAATGGGGTTCGCTGCCAGCAACGAACCTGGTACCTTATGTCTAACCTGCTTTTAGCTTCGGCTTGGTGGAGATGATGGAGGGGGGTTGTAGCGTTAATAATTGTCTCTCGAGAATTTCCCGACTTTTTTTGGGTGCTACGCCCGCGGTCTTTCCTTGCGATGGATTTGACTAGGTGTGATCGCGAATTTTTATTAGCCCTGCTCCTCTTTCGGTGTCCTGAGTTGGTGACGGAAGCATAACAGCTTAGTTCAGACCTTTTCATACAACTCCTGTTGTTTGTAAAAGTCTGTATTCTCGTCTCCCAGTGCTCTGTGACCGTGATTGAAGCGTGTCGCAGGTCGGAACCTCCTTCGCGGCCCTCTCTCTCTTGCATTACGGCAGCCCGCTGTTACTCCGGTTTCCATTAGACGGCCCCAATGCTGTCCGTGGGGGTTGGGCTTCGATTACGTGTATTTCGCACCTTTGACTGCTTAATCTGACCTTTTGCATTTGTCTTCTGTCGATTGTAACATTTGTAACAATTGTTTGCTAACTTATCATCATCATCATTTTTTCCTTGAGGTTTTTCGCCTTGGGTCTTCAACCCATTCACATCATTTTCCTGTATATTCATCATTACTTACAAAAGTATCCAACGCGGTGAAACAGTCTATTCAAATAACTGCATCGCAGTCATTATCTATCGTGCGTGGAAATCCGCGTGTTGATCTAGTCCTAATAAGTGAACAAGTAGCTCGAATCCGAAAATACGCGCAGTGCAAAAATAATTGGTCGAATCACCGAGGCGTTGCGCGAACGGACCATCTAGTGTCGAACTGTAAACTGTGAACTGTGAACAAGGAAAACTGAAAAGAAGTCAAGGACTCGACGGAGCATCTCCAAGACAAGACTTCTTTGGTAAGTGACCTTTTCTTTTCTCTTTCTTTTCTAAAGCCCGTTTTACACGAGCCAAGATTGTAACCAATATCGTCCCAATTTCGGTTGGATATTGGACAGAGATTGTTTCGCTGTTTTTTACACAGTTCAAGTGATCTCATTATTGACAGCGTACAATCGTTTTCACTGTTTTATCGTATGATAAAAAATATGTATACTGTTCTAGCACGTTGGCCAAAAGCGTGGACTGAATGTAAATAGACTAGACGCGCCCCTGTATTCTGTGCCGTGTGATTCTGATATATAGAATATATCTTCTTCTTCTTTTCTTATATATAAAAATCTCGTGTCACGGTGTTTGTGGTCGCACTCCTCCGAAACGGCTCGACCGATTTTTATGAAATTTTTTATGTATATTTGGTAGGTATGAGAATAGGTCGTAAAGTATATTTCATACCGCTAGGTGATTAGGGTGTCCCTATCCAGAAAAATTTTCGCTCCATTCCTCTTTCTGCCATAGATTCCATCCCCACACACTTACAATACATTCGTTATTTTTTATTTAACAACCAAAATATTCACTAGAAATAATTTATATGGCAGAACAACGTTTGCCGGATCAGCTAGTATCTTATACATAGCATTTCAATGGGATAAAGTCCGTTTGTAGGTATCCGCAACACCCATGCTCGAGTGAATCCAAACCCAAGAAGATGGCGGCCAGTCTGTTTATCTTCAGTCAATGCTGATACCGACTGTCGGCTTATCGGCCTTAGAAAAAGAAGTTCTAGAGGCAGGATCAACAGGATGCGTTCTAAAAATTTCATAGTGTAGCCATTTACGTCTAGATGGTGCTAATGCTGGGGACTTATCCTTTCCTATAAATATAATTTACAGAACATGAGCCATGTCTGCATGTAAAATTTACGGAAATGCAGTACCATTGCGAACGTAAATTATTTACGTAACTTATTTATAAGTTACACGTCTTAAATATGTTTTTAATCCCAATGATATAGGCTCTAATATAGTGTTAAATAAATAATATCGCGAAGCAATGACTATCATGGGATTCAGGTTTAAATAAATAACAGACTGAAATACAGGAAATACAATGGCGGTATAGGTACAGGGGCAGAAGCTGTCACGAAATTGGGAATGGGAATCGGTGATCGTGATCAGGACAGAAAAGAGGCACAGGGAGGCTGACCGATAGAAACGGACGGCCGACGGCGTAGGATCTCTTGACGTGTGCATCGATGTCCACCGCTCCCTGGGGAAATCCACTTCATGATGGGAATCCCATTATTTCCGGAGCGATATAAAAGTAGTCGAATCGTCCTCGTGTTGTCCAGCTAGCCGATGCTATTCCTCCTCACTCAGGCAAACTCATCCACCCCCCTATTTTTTTTTCAGAGTATCTATTTCTTCCTCGTATATTCGTATATCTCCATCCAATTCGTTATTGTCATTCTTCATTCACGACACGTGATTTTATCATTCATACTACCCCTATCCGTCTTTGTTTATTCTCAGCTGATTATCCACTCCGCAAAAATTAATAATCCTAATATCCCGTAAATTGCACGTGTCTCCATGATAATTCTACAAGGATAAGAACTTCCAAAAGGTTAAAAGGTTATTCGTGGAAGAAAATGGTTTTGGCGTTGCGGTGCTTTCGTGGCTTACACAAAGGGTATCGTGAAGCTTGTGGCGAGGACCGGAGGAGGGTTGGTTTGGTTGTGCCAGTGGAAAGGGATGTTTGGCAAGGGACGAAGAAGTGTAAGGGTAAGGGGTAAGGGCAAGGCTAAGGGGTACGGGGATCGGCGGTAAGCTTAGTTCCTGCCCTAGCGAGTTGGGGGCTAGAGTTGTGGCGGCGGCGGCGGGCATGTATCGATTGTCCCGCGATATAATGCCACCCGCGCGAGCCATAAACCTCCCTATACGCCTATATACATCCTATATCTCTCTACGTCTGTACAGTTCGTAGCTGTAGGGGTAGAGAGAAGCTTGGTCCCAATGTCAGAGAGACGCAGTGACATGGCGCATCTTCCTTCTGAAGTTCGTCTATAGTATAACTATAACTATATATCTATTACTGAATAATACAGACAGTCCTCTCCGTACAATTCTCTCTTAAGGGCTCGTCCCTCATCGCCCTTTCTACTTGCTGAAGATATTATGGCATTATGATACGGTTGCGCGAAGCAGCTTCGTCATTGGAGGATTTGCCCGACCAATGGGCTTGGCGTCTCGCCGTTATCATATTCATATGAACCAACCCTCAAGGGCCCACGTACGCAAGCCACAAGAGGGGTAACTCGCCTACTGAATTGTGGAACGCCCTTTCTTTGTAGACCAGGCTTCGTAGAAGGGCTTTGGGGGAGTCTGGTTATGTTTTAGTTATTAGAATGTTGAGTATGAATGATGAAAAAAAAAATATTGGAGCTGCGACATTTTTCTTTTTAAGTATCTGCCATAAAGATGGATGCTGCGAATTGCTCGTGATTATTTGAGACGTCGCGCACTTGAGATATAAGGTGGAGGAGGACGCTACTCGAGGGTACTGGACTTTCTCATCGTCTTCATCTCTATCTCATCCTTTCTCGCGGCTCCTTCTCTCTCTCTCTCCCCGTTTCT
This sequence comes from Pachycephus smyrnensis, assembly GCA_030142225.1. Classification (NCBI taxonomy): domain Eukaryota; kingdom Metazoa; phylum Arthropoda; class Insecta; order Hymenoptera; family Cephidae; genus Pachycephus; species Pachycephus smyrnensis. Next base: position 202,945 of record JARQST010000582.1, read on the forward strand.
CTCACGATACCACGATAAAATTCCACCTTTCGGTCAGCGCGCCAGTCCGACGAGCGGCGGGCAGTGTTTTACGGCCAATAGGAGGCCGCGTAAAGAATCGCCCTGTAGCACAATACACCTAGCTATGGCGTTTTATTGGCGCTGGAAATGGGTCCGTATATACCTTTCGGAGTATGGTATTGGAGGATATTGATCCTCGCGTCCGTCAAGGAGCCGATGGTCTTCCGCTCTACCCGACTCACCCTCACGTCCTCCAGGGCTGCCACCCACCGCCCAGGAATATACTACCACCATCGCCAGTACTACCACCAGCGTCATCTACTAGAAGCACGAGTGAAACGCTAGGCGTCTAGTCCACCCCCTGTGTACTTTACTTTTCTCCTTAATTTCTTTTGAGAATACTCCCTATGGGCGTGTAATAGATTTTCCGAAAGATTCTTTACTTACGATACTGACAGAAATTAACCATAGAGGTACTTACCGTATTTTTTTTTATTTACAATCTCTATTCGAATGACAAGAAGGGACAAGAGAATGGATACAGATAGAACTATTTGTATCAGATAATAGATCTGCGTGACAATCTAAACTTAGACGCTGTAGTATCTTATAGACCCAAGCACAGCAATTCTAGTAGAAATAACCAGTAACAATAGTACTATAGTAACGTTGCCAGTAAAGATAGACTAGAAGTACACCATCCGGCACCTAACACCTGCCACTTTCTAGATCTCCAGATTCTTGGCTACAGATGAGCATCCCCCGCTTTTCAAAGTATCTCTTCTCGAGTAAGACGATTGTGCGAGGGAGCGAGCGAGTCTTGAAGAAGGATGAGTGCGAGAGGGAGAGAGATGGAGAAAGAGATAGAGATAGAGAGAGAGAGAGAGAGAGAGAGAGAGAGAGAGAGGGAAATTCAATATTAATAACTAGGCGGGCTGAAGAAACGTCCGCAATGCGCCAGCTCGACAACGGCAAGTGAGTCGTTTGGCGGTGCGGTCGAGGAAGCTATGCTGGACGGCCCTTACGGCGTCGCACTGGAGGCTGATAAGCTCCTATTTCCAACCAATGAGTCGTCCGGGTAGACGATCAAGAGAGATGGATATGATGGATTTATGGATCTAATAAAAAGCCGTCGTGGGATTGGAGCAGAGGAAATATGACGGGCGGGGCTGGTACTATCCCGCTAGGAGTCCCTTCGGCTGCCAGCCACAACCACCCCCGCGTGCTTGCGAGAAGGGGAGTTCTACCACCATGGGGTAGGGATGCAACCCCACCGACACTCCGTTCCCTCTTGGCTGCCTTGACACCCCTCCGTCCTTTCTACGTTCCATCGCCCTCATCTCCTCTCCTCTCGTCGCTTTCAGCCTCCCCTTTACCGCCTCGATTCTCATCTCGTTCCTGTTCCGTTACCATTTCTACTCTTATTCTCCTTCTTTCTTGAGATCCTCGGTCTCGTACGTAACTATGAGTATCTCAGCAATGGTGGGAGTCAGCATTGCTGAGAACAGTGGCAACATTGTTGAAGATTGAAGAGGTGTCGAACATATTTTGGATTTGATTCGAACTTTTCTTTAAAAAATAAAAGAAAGTAGAAGAAAGCCACGTTGATATGGGCTTAAAAAAATATATATAAATTCTTATGATTTTTACATCAACATTTACAGCCTAGTTTTCTCGATATGGAAACTCAACCTTTTGTCGTGCGATTCACTTACTGCGGTACAACCTGTATGTACTCTGTGGTACGATAGAGACCGAGACAGTCGAGTTCGAGAGAATTTCCAAGTTTCACAGCAGGCCCGCATGGCCGCCATCGGATAGCCACTACAAGCAATGTAATCGCACGCGCAAATACGGAACGACGTATCCGTAGATGCATTGGAGTAGGTATTAGTTGTCGAAGCATCTTTTACGTGTGTGTTTAGTGAATCCTTTGTCTACGCGTGACCACTGGTCAATGGGCAAGTCTATGTCTCAGTCCATAGTAGATATACGTGAGTAGGTCTCCCACTAGGCGAATCAGACTCCTTTTTATCCCACTTACCCTCTTCAAGGACCCACCCTTATTTTCCTTTGGACAGAGTTTTCTTTAGATGTCGTAACTGCTCTAGGTTTTACAATAGCCGTTGTCTCTTTCTATCTTGTTACTCTTTCCTCCTAACGATATCATCCGTAAGATTACCCTTTTCGAGTGTAGTGATTAGAAAGTTTGAGAAAGCCAAAGGATATTTATGATAGATCTTGATATCGATCCTTTAAGAGATCGCGAGCAGTTAGTAATGACGGTGCGGAAATTGTGAGGAGTTAAGGAAGTGAAACTGTCAGGCAAAATGGTAGGGAGGTCAGAGAGTGGAAATAGAAAGATAGACAAACGAGGAGGCTTCATCCGTCGAGGTCGTGAGGATAGGGTGGCGTTGGCCGGCAAAGTCATAGTAGAGGGAGTCGCGCTGGAAAGGGAGAGTCAGGAGAGATAAATAATATGTCCGTCTCAGCCACGGGGTGGGTAATTAATTCGTATAATATGCCGCAGTTAAGCCGGCCATCTGTAACCCTTGGAGTGGTCCGAGAGAGCAACGCTGTTGGTTGGGTCTGTGTTGGGTATTGCTGGTGGTGGTTGCTGGATGGAGCAATGGCGACTGAGAGAGAGAGAGAGAGAGAGATAGAGAGCAAAGCTTAGAGGGACAGAGGCAGAAGGTGAATTTGGCATGACTGCAGGGATATGGGAATGACGGGGAATGAGTTGGCTGGTGACATTTGCCCCATTTGACAACAGAGAAGATACAGAGCGCAGAGACGCATCTGTCCGTACGTCAGACATTATCCAAGTATTTTCCATGGCACGTTCAGGCATTCTAAATAGTTCCTGACACGTTATCTAAATGCGCAGAGTTTTACACCGAGAGACAGAATAGTCTCTGTGAGTTTGGGCGCTATGCTTAGCCGTTTATTCTTCATAGCATCGGCCGGGGGGTATGGGGACGCGGCTCTCACGGAAGTTGCCAGGTTGGAGTGTGACGGTGGGAATAGGGGGTGTCGGTCGGGGCAAGGGGAGATCAAGATATAACCACGGAGAGAATTACTTGCAGGCTCCGAGGTACGTTATATCTACGCTCGCTCGGCGGCATAGCAGGACTGGGAGGCGGTGGCGGCCGCGTTGCTTTCGACGTAGGGGGGAGGGAGCGGAGGGCGGGGGTGTACCCGAGGAGCGTCTCTTTAATGGCCGGATCTCGGAAATTGTGCGCACATATATCTGCTGGCAGATTTATGAAAGTGCTTTTCTTCTGAAGTGGGGAAAGCTGCCGCTAGTGGTGGCGCTGTTGCTGCTGCTGCTCGTGGAGGTGGTTCTGTTCGTGTTGCCGGTGGAGGTACTGGTGGTGGTAGAGGCGGTGGCGAAGAGCGGTGGACCAAGTGCCTCTTCCTCCGGTTCTGCGAGGATCGAGTCGGAGACGGGGACGAGAATGGGGACGATAGCTGGCTCGAGCAGGGGCGGTTGCCGAAGGAACGCTGGGGAGAAATATACGTGCTACCATACCCCCAACTCCGATTTCGAAGCTTCCACTCTCTTCGTCTCCCCCCCTTTGCCAGTCTTCGTCTCACCTCTCGGAGTCGACCCTCGTAACCGGCACACTACTACTGCTATACCATTGCCAGCATTCAGCTTCGCCGATCCAACCGCCTCCGACTCTCCTCTATCTCGCATTGGTATAATTTTCCAGCGGGAGATTTATGCGACATTAAGGTGCGTTGTGTACCTTACTGCTACAGCGCCTTTCGGCACGCTGATTTATAGAAATATTTGCCCGGGCGGCTCCGCTGATTCAACCGTATACTGACAATGGCAGAAACAATGAAGGAGGATATATAGTCTTGTCATATAGTACCTATATATGTATATACGTATTTTTTGTTACTTGTTAAATAGTTACGATTGCTGTAAATGCTACACATGAAATGGTGTACATGGGAGATACGGCGGAATGAACGGATAAGCTTGGCGAAATGCAACCGTAGGAAGTCGTTAGGTGGCTCGTAAATGACGCAGGGGTGAAAGCGCGGAATCTGGTAAAAGCGGGGAAAAAAGTAGGAAAGAGGAGGTTGAGGCAGGGGAAAATCCCGGATAAGAGGCATAAATTTTGCGGAATAAACGGCGGCGGCAGCAGGCACATGCCCGCGATACGGCGCGATACGGTTCTCTTTGAGCGGCGCGATTCCATAGCAGCCAGCGGCTCCCGTGACTTTATATGGATTAAAATTGAGCAGCCTCGGCCGTTTGAAAAAAAAGGAGAAAAAGGAGTAAGCGAAAGAATAAAAAAAGGGGAGGAAAAAACGCGGCGCGATTTCAGAGGAAATAAAAATGGGAATTGCAGTTTGATTTCTCCCTCCGTCCTCTCGATCCTCCCTCAACTCGTCCCTCGGTTCATCGGCAGGCCTTTCCGTGGCGCCCTTTTCCGCCACCCTATACCGTTTCATGGCGTCCCATGGCATCCCTATGGCATCCCCATAACATCCCTCTACTGGCGGCGGGGAACTCGCGCAGCCAACCCTACCCCCAATTCTGACTTCGTTCCTCGCTACAACCCTCCGACCCCTCTAGCCCTCCGATTCACCGCCTACGAATACATCACGAGCTCAGCAAAAGTATAAATATAAAACAAAAGCCCTATACTATAAACAGACCTGGTTCGCAGTGCAGGGGTGCCGATACCCGGTGCCTCCTTTATTTGATTTCCCACCAGCAGTATACCACTGAGTATAAATTGATATGCCGTCCTGGGAAAACTGCCGTGAACTTGTTTCTTTTATTACGCGATATTCTTTCCGAACGACTGAACGCCCTCGCGAACCATACCAAGAAGCCAACCTCCTGCTTCAACCATTTTCGATTTCTTCCTACATTCTCTCATCCCATATACTCTGTCTTATCACTCGTTGGCATCTTCCGCGATTCTCCATTCTCCACGAGTCTTTCCTCACGACGATACCAAGGCACGGAATAGACAATCGTAATAGTTATCGCGTAGCTGCTATTCCAAAATGGGAATCGCTTCAGAGAGCATCCGGGAAAACGTATGTTACGATATAGGGATTAACGGCCAGGGAGAAATGCTTGAATCATCGGGTGAGTTGACGGTCAAGTTACCGATGCGGAAGTAATTTAAGAGCGGCGGCTGCTTGTGGCAGGATAAACGGATGGCAGGGAGTAAGGAAAGAGAGAAAAAAGGGGCGATGGAGGCAACGAAGGCCAAGTAACTATAGCCATCTGAAGATCGAGGGATCCAGAGATCTAGGGAATTGAGCATCACGTGAGGATCGCGCAACCGCTGTTTCCCAGCATCCCTTACTGGAGTTGGTATCCTCTTAAGCGTGGCTCCCTGTAGTTGACATGGCCAATTCCCTTTGACTCTCGGCAAATTATAATCGCGTCCAGAACTCTGCTCGCAGCTGTGGGCTGTTTGCTCGGGTTTATCCGGTTTCACTCGGCTTTACTCGCGGCTCTCTCTTTGCTCTTACTTCTTGCTTCTTATCTCATCTCCTTGTTCGCCTCGGCGGCGGACAGTATAGTGGCCATTATGTCGCGCGCGCACAGCAGCGAGCGGTGCTGCCGGTGCCGAGGGACGTTCATATTGATCTGTACGTTGGGGGATGGAACGTATTATGATGTTAGGTTATGAGTATCGGGGTCGTGGGGGGGGGGGGGGGCGAGGGTGTGATCTCATTGGTCCATTCGAGGGTCGGTGGTTGCTGGATATGATATCTTCTCGATGGTACGCCCTCGCAACATGCTCCTCCCAGAGCTGCAGTGTTTTATTGGATAAGTATATCATGATTTGATCTTGTAGATCTTTTTCGTAATATTGCCAAAAGAGATAGAAAATTTTAAAAAAATTAACAGAAATTTATATGTATATTCATATGATCAGTTGATATGCTGGTGGAGAGACGCGGGGTCGCGAAGACGCGTGCCTTGCTGAGATTGAAGGAGGAAATGCTTCCTGGCGGCACTGAGAGGACGATCCTGACGTCACCAAGGAGGAATCTTTGGGAGTCTTGGAGGCCGCCAGGAATGCCAACCCTCCGGTCTCATTAACATCTTGCGTTTCCTCTCTCCGTACTCTGTGTACCAGCCCTTAAGATCGGGCCATGGCCCTACGGCCCATATAGCCCATAGATGACTTAGGCCAGGAATGGCTCGGATTATTAAGCCTTGGGAAGAGCTGTTTTTTTTCAATCCTCTTGGCCGAAGTATTCTTATGAATTAAGCTTTGAGTGGCTGCTCCTCTCCAATTGGAATTAACATCAGTCTCGCACCCTGAGCGGATACCGCGGCGAACCCTTACTCGGCATTGTCGCGACGCCTTGCGTCGCCTCGAAACCCTCAGGCTACTGGGGATTCTCTTCGATTGCAAATCAGGACCGAATAACTTTGAGCACCCAAGTGGTTATATTACCGGTTACATGGAAACAGCTAGATTCGATTTCCAAGAGATTAGGCTGCCCAGCTTTTTTTTCTCTTCACGATAATACGCTCAATGCCAATTTATTATAACGTTTTCCTATATTGAATTTGGTTTCTTTTTTAGGATTACTATTTCATTTTTTTTTATTCTCTTGCATTCCTCATATACTCCCAACTTTATCTTTGGCATATTTGCGAAAACGTATTGGAAGTTGAAATCTGCAAAATTACCTGGTATTGAGGTGAGTCTCGAGTAGCATCAAATAAAAGATACACTTTTATAGATAAAAAGTTGAATTCCCATTTTGTAAGGATCAAGCAGATCGTTGGGACGAAAAGGGAAATAGAATAAAAGAAAAAAAACTCTAAAAAATACTCACATCCTGTCGCATCTGATCTCATAACGAGGCCTCCACTTATCTAAGAGCATTCCGAGCGGAATCCGGGACTAATTAGAACCCGGCTGTCCCCAGATAATACCTAAAATGATAACCCCTCTTCCTACAAGAGAAAACCGTCGGTACCGTCCTCTTCGTCGGCCATCGCTCTCTCGTCCTTTGTGATCTTGCATAATGTATTTCTCGCTATTGTTCCCCACCCGGAATTATGCATTATTCCGGAAGAAGGGATAGGAGCCGCCCGTGGTCGGTACAGCCTTAATTCGTCAAAGTAAATTCACCGGACGGAGAGTAAAAGTTCCTTCTCTCGTCAAGCCACTTCCACTTCTGCGTCTCCTCTATTCTTTCTTGGAGGAAATTTATTTTCCTGTGTATTTCCCTTTTTTTTTCAACAGCCATGTCGCACTTTTTTCCCTTCGCCTCTCTTGTCCCTGCAGCCTACCCTCCTGAAATTCCACACGGGACATACCGTCCTCTTCCTCTCTCTCTCTCTAACTCTCTCCTGCTCATTCACTCGCTCGCACTCTCACTCATCTACCCCGACTCGGACTCTCGTCGATATTCGTTCATTTTTTCGTGGCTCGTTTTTCTTCGGCATATAATTCATAACGATAAATTGTTGTGCCCTGGGTCCGAGCCGCCTCGTAAAAGTGTTTATATTACGCAGGCCCGAAACGGCGGGACAAGGGTGGGTATGAGGGAGTGGGCAGAACACACGCCCGTCCGCTGAGACAAATTAATTGACTATTACTATTTCACACGTCTACTCGCCACTACCCACCACGTTCATTTTAATCAACGTACATTCACACCGAACGACGCCGAGCATCGGCCGTCAACTGTCAAATCGGTATTTCCGCAACACATTCTCAACGCATCCACTGTCAGCGTCCAATATCGTCCCTGGCGTTATTATTTTTCTCTTGCTCTTTCAAGACAGAGAAGTAAAGAAGAAAGATATTATCACACCCTTAAATTTCTCATAGCTTTACAGATCATTCGATAATGAGACAGGCGCGTTATCGAAGATGCTGCGAAAAAACTCTAGAGGCTTTCGAGTTTTTCTGAAAAATCAAAAATCAGTTTATTCAACGAAATTTCAAATGTTTATCTTTTCAAGGTAAATACTCTAATCGCGGTGACGCTTATCTTCTCCTATTATAAAAAGGAACGCGCAACTCGTTGGGTCCTAAACTGAATTTAGTACACTGACATTTTGTATATGTATCCAGTTAGAAGGAGAGGGACAGAGAGAGAGAGAGATGGAGGCAAGTGAGTGAGTTAGCAAGTGAGTGGATGTGAGCACTCGCTCGCTATCCGCCTATTTGATGTTAGTACAACAGCGACGCCGTGTTTGCGTTGAGGCCCATATTGATTGCCACCCCCTGTTGGCGTCCCTCATTGCTACTGACACACCATATCCTACGATACCGTTACGATACCGTACGATACCAGGCGAAACCATACGAGACCATGGGATATAGGTACCACCCGATGTATGTCCTCTGCCAAGGGACATTCACGACATCCTCTCTTGGATCATCCTGAATGCTTGTTAATTCTTCTGGGCCATCTAAGTATAGTTTACTATCAGACGACGGAAGAGAAAGCGCATTATAAATAATTGGTAGACAGTTGCTAATTTCGATATCACTTCGTGTTTGCGGAAAATCGACCAGTTCAAATTACTGAACTGTTGTGTCGAAGCTTCACGAAGAGTTTTGACAGAGCACGTAATTCGATCCAACAATTTACAGGTTTTATTTTCATGTGAATAGTGCGATTTTACGTTTACATAGAGTACTGATGTAAAGAAGGCGTATGAACGTTTTAGGCATTTTTTTTTTAATCAACTAGAGGCCTATTGCCCGCGCGTCGTACCAGCATCTCATAAACGATTAAATAATTATTTCCTATCTTTACATTTCTAAAGTAACCGCAGTCACTTTACCGCCAAGCGGAAAATTCACACGCATCGAATGACGATAGCGACGACCAATCGGCATCGCAGAAAAACGGTGACAGAATTTCGAAATATTTTCGATACACGACACGTTAACGATAACACGGTCTTATACTAAAGGGATCTGGTTAAGAATTGTACGTCATGAAAGAATTATCTATAATGAATATGAGAATCGTATTTCAATAATGGAAGAATGATCTAGGGTTCTTAATATATATTTATATGTGATTGATCCAATCCATCTGCTTAAAGCAAATGCGTTCTTTGCGTTAACGCGCAGATCGTCCAAAACTCGATAACTACGTATCCATCTCTTTATTCTTTTTTAATTATTTAGCTAAATGGTTCGCGAGTTACATTGCGAGTTACGTTACGTTACGTCTGTTATAAATGTGCCTTGCCCTGGTTGCCCGGGTGGACAGGTTTATGGCTCTAAACCTGCTAACTTGGTAGCAGCCATGCTCGTCGCATAAACCGTAAAGGGATTTAACTTTCCTTTCGCAGCGAGCCCCGTTATTGCAACGGCCACCAGCTTCTAGCAGCATTCCGGAAAATTCGAGCGTCAGGCTAATCCTACTCTGCGAATTACTCATGGGCTCTAGCCGCTAGGTATGTTGGCTAGGTATGTGGCCAGACTCGTTGCTGGGGGGTGGCTTCATCAGGAAGCTAGAGCCATGGCATCCACTGTATACATTGCACATTGCAACTGCAGGAGTGAATTGTATATACCCAGGATCTCACGAATATCCAAGAGAATCGCTGAAGACATCAGTGAAATCAGACCATAGAAATAAAATCCAGCATCCGGTTTTCCTTACGAGAAGAGGACTTACAGAACCTGGTGGGCAGTGTGATAAGGTATGCGTGTCGGATGAAAGGAACCGGAAAGAGAACCCTGAAGAAAATGACGCATGGGTGACAAATCAGTCGATCGAGCCGCAGTGATGCCCTCGGCTGGACCGGGCAGCATTTGTAGCGTTGTGGAGGTGGTCCATGGAGGATGAAGAGGAGGAGGTGGAGGAGGGTCGGCTGCTCGGCTGCTCGGCCGGGAGACCAAGGGGTGTCCATTCGATGGGTAGCATCGGATTCTATCTTCACGTATTGATCAACGCCTGGCCACCCTCTACAGGCGGGACACGAGGGGTACCGATTGCCACCCCCGCAGCTGCTGCCGCTGGCCACAGCCACGGCCACTGGACTCTGCTGGACTCCACTGGCCATCTACGCTGTGTTGTTACTTTCTCTCTTTTCTATCTCTTACACGTATAGACACTTACACACGCGTTCCTTATCTCCACTTCTTATTTTCTGCTTCTTCTCATCCAACCCATCAAGCCCATTCAGACCATCCTGCTTATTTCGATGATCCTCCTTTGGCCGGCACTGTCTTAGCTTCCATTACCGAATTACGAGTGAGTTCGATGTGCCCGAAATTCCTTTGGTCTTGAGCCTAGGGAACCCGATCACCTGCTCTAGACATCTTCGGTGCTTGCTATTCTCATGGGGTAAGGTTATAGTATGCTTTCTCTTATTTCTAAGAGGCCGACCAGTTGGACCTTTCGAGTGGACACAGCCTTACGGAACGGCACCAAATCCAATGGAACCGTAGGAAACGGAACGGCGTGGAACAGAAGAGAAGGGTGCCGGTCAGCGAGGGTAGTTCTGCTAGTGACCACCGCGTCAATACACGGGGGTAGGTGGAAAAAGGGGTTGCGTCTGCGCAAAGCAGAAACACACACTGGTATACTTGCTGACCAGGCATCCGCGCAAATCATCGCGATGCGTAAGACCAGCACGAATTCGATCTCGCGACAATAACGCTTTACTACCTGCAACAGCGCCATTATTGCCAGTATCGGAATGCATTATGAAACATAAAATCTCTTACCGTTAGCTTCTCTTATGCTCTGTCTTGTTCCAGTCTTCTCCCTTATCTATATAGGATACTCAATATTGCGCCGGTAATGTTTTTTCATTAGCACCGGGCAATCTTCTTTATGGCTACAAATCTTACGTCATTGGCTCAAGGCGGGCGGGCAGTAGATCTATAGCACAGAGACGCGACAGGCCTCGACTGCGCGAAGGATATACTCATTGCCAGTAAAATCAAATGGATAGTGGTTTTCTCGACACTCGCTGCTTGTAACCGGACGAGGCGAACCACGAGAAATTGGAGCATTATCGTAGCCGGGAGAAACGAGCTACAACTTCTGATATAATCAGGGTTGGCTACGAGCTACCCTCCGGTCATCTTACGTCCGTTTAACTCCTTTAATTTAGCGAAGGAAACCGTTAGGTCGGTTACTGGCAACGCTAATGCCAGCCGAACGCCAGAGGCTAAGCTAACATAATGAACCTCCACCATAGAATTTCCTACATTCATTTGGCGTTCGTCTTGGCGCACGTGCACCAGCACGTGGATAAGGATCTGTAGCGCGTTACGCCTCAGCCACCTTCGTCGGACGTTTCGCGAGGTCCATTCCTGGCCGGAGGAACGCCTAATCGAATTATAGGAAATGGGAAGACCCTCGAGAGGAAGGAAGAAAGAAAGTCAGGAATTGAGAAAGTAGAGCCCAAGTACGTTTGGTTAACGGGCCTAGCGAATGGCATGGGTAGGGCATGGAAAGCGATAACGACTCTCTCCCTAATAAGCGTGCAGGGACAGATGCAGGACTAGTGCCGATCGTAGGGGATGGATATCAGGGTGTTCCCTTCAGCCCCTACGTATCCAATATTAACTACATTTATTCGCGTTGTCTCAAATTAAGCCCCTGACTCGGGCATTCGTCCTGCCGTATGGTCCACCAGCATTGCTACCCTCGCTCCGACGCCTTCGCCAATAATACTATGAACTATACGCGTATTACCATGAGAATGCAAAAGTACTTGTCGATCTTGTTTTCATCCCTCTAAAAGAAGGACGAGCAGCGAGGGCCTCTTTGCAGCCCTTATTTCGAACGGTGTCGGTTCTGTATACGAAGGTACAGAGATATCTCTGACTCCGTTATTCCTATCTGTGTGTAGTGACTAACTAAGGGATGATTCTGCAGGGAGTAAGTAGGATACCCGTTATCTCGGCTTATCCTATACGTTATCGCGCATAATCGTGCGTCATCGAGGATCCGTGTTAACGTAGACAAGAAGGAGCCTCGCAACCTCGCATCCTGGCATAGGGATAATGTATTCAAATGATATACCCCCAACCGTGGCGTCAATTTATTAAATGGAAAGATTGCAAATTTCCCGACATAAAGTGGCTGGCAGAGGACTAATGGTGCAGAGGGATGGATCGGTGCCGAGTATATAGCGAAGGGACGAAGCGGGTGAAGGGCGAAGGGTGTGCCTCGTCAGGGGAAGAGCAAAAAGGAGAGGGTGGTTGGGGGCATAAAAAGGAGTCTCCTCGTGAGTGATTAACCCCCGCAGGATGCACGAGCTAACAGGGTGGCACGGCCGGGATGGCTGGCAGGCGCATGGGGTCAATCTGAGGCTAATCAAATCATGCCGGATCCACCGAGCTGGCACCGCGGGGTTTCTCGATCGGCGTCGATGCTCCCACTTTACTATATTGCACTCGGTCCATTGTGTTCGAGCAGATTGCTGTCCTGCGCTTTATTAATTCCATCCTCGCGTCGAAGGGGACATCGTGAATTTCGTTGAACCTGGCTCATGCTCTGACCCTGCCAAATGTGGCTGACTGATATGTTCAGTAACCACACTGATGCCAATAACCCATTCTTATAGGCTCCTGGTTGGAGGAAGACTGAACAATCCTTTAATATCGGGAAACACCATGGTGTCTCGCACCATGAGAATTCCCGTCTGTCTGGACGTAGCCATGAACATACGTATGACCATGGGACAAGCGGAAGGACGAATCGATCGATTGACGTGGTGTGCTCAGCGCAACGCGGCAGAGTTGACGAGACAAGTGGATTGGCGAGGAGTCGAGAGGATGGAAGGAAGATGAGAGTAGAAAGAGAGAGAGAGAGAAGGAGAGAGTGTGAGAGCCAGAGATACTACAGAGCGGAGAAGAGGCACAGGAGAGAATCGGGAAATCGAGGGTGCGAGAGACTCGAGGAGGGTGTAATGAAGGACCGCGCAGACACGCCGCCATGAATATTCATAATCTAATACCTGAGCCGAACTGAACTGAGGCGGGGCAGAGTCTCATCATCTAGGATCCCGCTATATTAGACATCTTGGCTGGCGCGAAACGATCTCCGACAGAGACCCGATAGACAGAGTAGCTCGAGGGGAGTTGATTTTACTCGGGGGATGGTAAGGATGGTTAAGGGTGAAGAGAGGAGTATCCTGATCAAGAGGGATATAGATATAGTTGAGGAGTGAGGGAGGGAGGAAAAGTCCGACTAGTAGGTGGAGGGGGTCTGTCATCGATTCCTTCGAAACTCGAGAAAGCCCTTTTCCCCACATACTACGTATTTATATGGTACATATGTATATGGGTCCGCGAGCTACGATTTTGGGCCACAAACTGAATGGACTTTACATGCTAAACGATCCTTTATGCGTCCCTCGCCGTTGGACTTCACTTACGATTTCGCGAGCTCGCGATTTCTCGAGACGAATTTTTTTTTCCTGCCACTTCCCTCCTCTCCAGTGAGGATTTGCATATGAAAGCTGGCATGGATCTGCCCCGTATCAGAGCGCGGCACTAGATCACAAGATCACCCCTTGACTACTATACTCTCGGAAGCCGAGCAATGCAGCCCGGTGCTATATACTACCCTGCGTCTACACAATGGCCACGCGATATTGCCGTTTTATGATAATGTTATCAGCTCCCGTATCCCGATGAGCTAACGCGATACGACCACGTTCACACCGACTAACGCGTTCGCTTCCTGAACACGTGCACGCGCGCATACAACCTTACGCGTCCCACCCACTTCCATCAAACCTGGGATTTAGTAATCTCGCGAGATTTATGAACGCAGCTTCGTTTCGGCTACCGGTTTTAGCGAGCACTCCGGCATCACCCAACAGCATCCCGTTGCTACTTGTAGTCATCCCACGGGATCAATCCAGAACGAGAATGAAAAGTCATCTCTTGTTTCGGGTAAGGTAAAAGACCTGTGAACGTATTCGTCTGTGCCATGGTCAAGTTGATGATCAACCATCTCGGAAGTGAATACAAATAGGAAATAAAATTAGAGAATATCGAGCCTTCTGTTTGGCTCGGTTAAAGGATTCGTAAAGGGGTGAATCGAGGCAAGGAACGATGGGGCTGAGACGCATGGGTTCAGTTGCTCTCGAAATCGCAGGGGGTTCTCGTAGGGATGATGTCTGCCTGCCCGCCTGGTTTCCTGGCCACGCTATGCTACCAGCTAAAGGATAAGGTTTCGCTTGCAAAATCTCCCCGCGTCTCACGGCTTACATCGAGCATCCTGGTTGAGCTGGAGAGTCTGTAGATGAGAAGGGGGTGGTGGAATGGCGCCGAGAAGAGGCACAAGGGGGATTTTAGTTTGTTCAAGTAAATTATATTCAGCATGGTGGCTCTGACATCGGTCGTAACGCAAACTACAGCCTTCTGCTAGGCTGACTTTATCCCTCGTCGTGGCAACCCGTTCTCGCTCGCTCCACCCACCTGGCAAATTCTCCCTGCCTATCATGAATTATTAATTAATTGTTTCAACTAACAGGCTAATTTATTATTCAGCTCGCGCCGTCAGATATCCTGAAGTGGCCATGGCCGCCAGTCGTGAAATCCACGTCACCCATCTACCCCGTACAGCAAAGTCCTCCTCAAAATCATTCCCGGATTCCCTGCGGAATTCTTGTTTGAATCGTGTATATCACGTTCAGCGACTAAATTAATATTTACTTTACTCGTCGTGCCCATCCATCGACACCGAGTTCTCACTTGTGTATTAATGGAGAACTCCGCTGCTCGTTGGTAGCTTTGAGACGCCCTCTCGTCCCTACCCCAGACACGCAACCCGCAAACTTTGATAACCAACCAACCAATTTCCGGTTGCGGTTTGTCGGTCGGTTCGTTCCGTTCGACTCTCGTCGATCGAAAATGCACGGCGAACGTCTATCTGCCATTTTGTTATAACGTTATATAAGGTCGCGGATGAGTAACGTTTTATACCTGGAAGTTAGAGACTAGCTTAGAAGTGAACCGAACTGAAATAATTAGCGTAGCCTGAACTAATTAACTTGGGTCCAAGGACTTTGTCCAGAAAGCACTATAGAAACGTCAATTCACCGCTTTGCGTAGAGAAGGTATAGCCAGGCATTAATACATGGTAGTAAACCATGTGCTAATTAGACAGTCACATTTTTGCCTGGTTCATTATATGAATAGTTGTAAATTATCTAAGAATACACGTGTAGATAAGCTAATTGTAATACCCGTGTGCTATACGACACGGCGCGTACACTGACTGTCAGTAAAGTTAGTCGTCTCGCGACTTCGGTTGGTTCGCGTGACGCCTACCATCGGGACGCTGATTGTTTCGAGCGAGTACGGGGGTGAGCACCACCTAGCCCGTGTTACCACTTGACGTGACGCCAGCCATTACGAGCGAAGCACTTAATTATAATATCGCCCGGAATTAAACTGTGCTTGGCGCGAGCTCGTACTTGTACCGCAATTATTGCCGGTGAGTCTCGTTATTGCCCGCAAAACGCATCCTAACCTCAAATGCCTCCTAAGCACCGTAATTCTTTTTTTTCTTTTTTATTATCCACATTAATCCGGTTTCCGTTGCGGCACCCTCCGCGAATACGCCTCTAGTATGATAGCACGCGTGGCCACGCGTGTCAACTAGAGATTAGCACTCGGATAACACGCCCGGCGAGATTGACAATGAGCATGAGAAAAATTAGTGATCTATGCGTGTAATCTGATCGAGTGCGAAGTAGCGCATCCCTCTGAGCCGTATGGTACGTTCGAAATACCAAATTCGAGCTATTCGGTTATACACGTGACAAGAACGTGTCAGGGATTACGAGCAGACTAGTAGATTCAGTGTAGCTGGCTTGTCTCGACTCGCTGCCTTTTCCCAATACTTCGTTACCCTATCGATGGGATTGAGCAACCCCGCTGACAACGGTCAGGATCCTTGGCCAAGTTCAAAACCACTGAAACGACTGAATATAGAGAGAAAGTAGCCCGTTTGAGTTCCTCCAAGAGTTACTTGAAGTCTGGCATTCGCTTTTTAGACCGGTGTCCTTTCACTTTCGGCATCTCAATCGTGTCCTCTGTGTATATGTTCAGTTACCAGCAAGGGATGATTCTCTAGGGGGTGAGATGGCCACGCGTAGGTAACCGTATAATATGTAGATTAAGGGTGTCAGGGATCAGATATCCAGGGCATTTAATAATGCTGTTCCTGTCAAAACACATAGTGGAACCAACCGAGGGTATAATATAGATAAATTGCCCCATAGAGAGGGTGTTGGGGTTAGGTATCGCGTGCACCCCGCATGCATCCCCCACCACCCCCTGTTGCACCCTCGAAACCCCACGCCCCATTATTTCTTGGTACCTATATCTTCTCTCCTCCCTCATACTTGGCTCCTTCACCCTCTCTTATACTGGTATGACATCCCTTCCTTCTCTTTTAATATGGCGGAGAGGCTGCGCCAGACCAAAGATTCGTGCGTTACTGTGTAAATGTGTAAATAGGCGTAGACGGGTGTCGGGCCCCTCGACGAAGAACCGTGAAACTGCCAGAAAGATAACACGGCACCCCACAAGCCCTTTTGCGCCCTTTTTCTCTCACTGGAACTCTCGACATCATTTCTTTTGCGAACACAATCGATTTTTCCTACTCCGGTAGAGATGCCTAAGGGCTTTTCTTTGGCTCTGTTTTCTAATGTCCATTTGGAGCATGAAAATATCTATGGATTATTCGACGGTTTTCGAGGTGATTGAGTTTAGGAGTAGTTTTTGTCTGGTTTACTGCTGGCTAGATGACGTATATCATATTGAATTGTAATGGTATAAACAAATTGGAACAACAGTACCGTTTAGCCAGATGGCTTGGTTCATCGTTCGCCTCCATGACTCGAGTGCGACATGAATAACTGAGTAGCTCGACCGCCAGGAACATCCCTTGGCTTCTCTTCTCGGCACCGCCTCTCCTTCGCGTCCTTACACCACCTACCACCCATTTACTACCCTGCAGGCACCGACTTCGCTATTGCTGTTTCTATCTCTCTTTCTCTCTCTGGATAATTCTCCACGTCTGTAGTACCAACGGCGAGACACTATAATATTATCAGAGCATTGTGCTCAGCTAATTAGTCGAACTAATGCAATCCCGCCTAATTACACATTCTACTCACCGATCCTCGCCACCTAGCCACCTAGCCAGTCAGGTAGTCAGCCAGTCACCCTGCGACAGGAAACAGTACTGTTATCCAATGTCTGCTGTTATAAATAAACAATTTTCTTGAAAAGGAAAGAAAAACAATTGTATGAAAAAACTCGAATGTCTGCTGTTATAAATAAATAATTTTCTTGAAAAGGAAAGAAAAAAATTCTATGAAAAAACTCGAAGATTTATCTTAGCGTCTTGTTTCATCCATTGTTGGGAGGTTCGCTTCTTTTCGTCCATTTTCCTTTTTTCCCCTTTTATTGGAAAATGTCATAGCTTTCTCGAGAGTGAGGTTCGGAGGGAGGGTCGTGGGATACGAGAGGGAGCGTGAGAAAGTGGGAGGAATGGTAGGGTGGAATAGGTAGAATAGCGGCAAGAGTCAGAGCAGGGTAGGGGGTGAGGGGAGGGGGAGGTTGGTCAGTACGACCGAGATGGACCTCGGGATTTGATTGGTCGAATGCGGTGCGCATGAGCCTTGGGGGTGAATGAGGAACGACGCAACCTGCAATATAACCTGAGGAAGGAGCCGATCGGAGTCAGGTCACGTAACGAGCCTCCACCCCTTTAGGTTCTACTTTATAACTTCTATTAATCCTTTATCAGGACCTGAGAAGTTTGCCTCGCTTCTAGGAGGTTCTAATGAGAAATCTTCATCTCGTGGTTCTAGTCGGATTCACCCTTAGACTCGCCCTTTTGTTTCGTTACTAGTTTCACTCTAGAAAGAGATAGAGGGACCCACGCTAGAGCCTCTAGAAGCACGTAGCATAGTGAACACTGGGATATAGCAGCTATACTATGAGATATTGCGGACAGAGTATTGGCTGTTGCGCAGGGGTTGATCCCGCGATCCTGGTGCGTACAAATGATTCTCACCCTCTGTCCGATCCAATCTTGTGGAAAATCAACGTATAAAACAAGCGCATCGCCGTGCGACATCTGCGATAATTTCACAGGGAGCTGCCTCTGCGTAAACCGAGCCGATGCGCCACTAAGCCGGGTGAGCCAGTGCGCCAGTAAGCCAGTGAGCCACTGAGCCACTGATTGTGAACGGTTCGTCTACATGTTACGATAGCTCATTGAGAATCTTCTCTTTGCTCCTTACTACACATCTCCTGCCATCCAAACCGAGTGCACGCGGAGACTAAAACGTTTCTCAGTGAGAAATTCTGTAGCTTTGATCCTCCCTGTCCCAGTGGGTAAGTTCAGCCTGAGAGGCTCCACTGCAGGCTTTGGGCAAGGAGTCCAAAGAGGTCAGAGTTCAGCCACTTGTCCAAGTCCGATATTAGCTTTGAACTGGCAATAACGAGTCGTTGTTTCGGTGGTCCACCCTTACTCTGAATCGGTCCACACTATATTCATCCCTCTATCCATCTATGTATATGTAGAGGCGACGTCGGGGCTATCGGTGAGTTATCGTTGGCCGATCGACGCCCGATCGCTGGCATGTCACTGGGGTGTCCTCGGAGTGTACGTGAGTGCAGTACTGCGTGTGTGTGCGTGCGTGCGCGTGTTCGGATACGAGAAGGCAAAGGGAGGCCACCGCCTCCCATTCTCGTAGGTTCGCTCGTGCCGCGCAGCACAATATCGCGGCAACATAACTCTTCTCCCCTGGTTCCATGGGCCGCAGAGGCCACCCCAACGGCGGAAACATCAACCCTCACCTCTGGCTCGCACTCCGACCACCCACACCTCCATCCCGCCCGCTTTGTTTCAATAATACTGTTTATATTGGAACGCGGAGCATTGATCTGTTTGCGCGCCGACCGCCTCGCTACGTCTCGCCTCGCCTCGCCACGCCGTTTCACTCCATCCCACGAGTCACCTACCCTCCTCTCGGCAACCCTTGGCCACCCCTCGCGAACTCGTCGACGTCGCCGACGCCGTCGGCCTGCCTCACCGACTACTAACCATCCAGCAGCCCACTGAAGATGGACATGGCCCTTATAGTAGCTCTTATTCTTTTCATCCCCTGTCTTATTATTTTTTTTGTGGGGCCTTTTTGTTTGACCGCTACTCAACGTCACAAGATTAGCAAGGGTTGATATGTGTTTCTGTGGGTTATCTGATAAGGCGTGGGTAGGATACTTGCTTCGGGGCAGACTTCCTGGCTGTCGAATATTTTTCTTCACGCGAATGGACGTCAAAGAGTCTTCTTAAAGGGGAAAGGAGGGGGGGAGTCAAAAGCGAAAAGCGTAAAAGCCAAAGGGTTCGCTTAGCTGGGCAAATATTAATAAGAGCTGCGAAAGTGGCAGGGCAGGCGTGCTGCGTCAACACGGTGCGTATTTTTCTTCGCGTTATTACGAAATTCTTGAGGATGAGTTCAGGAGAGATGGGAGGAGGGGTGGAATAAACTGCTCACGAGGGTTTGCACCCTGCAAATGTTCTTGCGAGCATTACTTCCATTCCGTTGGACTATCGACTCGCGACTTCAATCGATGAACGTTTCTCTCGCGTTTTTCTACGTCTTCAATGTGTCTCAAGGAACGTCGCGCTTCTTGGTAAAGTTAACTTTTAATTGCATCGAGTTCATTTTACGCGCTTGACAGTCGCATATGACTATAGCTATACGTATTGCTGCCTCGAGCTGAACGTCTATTGGTGGAAAGCCGATGCGAACATCAGCCGAATTTTACCGATTGATTGTCCATAATAGGGGTTGTTTTGGGGTCGCGAGTTGATCGAAGCACGAAGCAAGGCGGGGCTGAGAAAATGCGAGTCAGCAACATCCAAGGTAGAGAGGCTTTTGACTCACCCTCCAAATCTTTTTGTCTCCCTTTACGTTCTCTCTCTCTCTCTCTCTCTCTCTCTCTCTCTCTCTCTCTCTCTCTCTCTCTCTTAGCCTCTTATTCTCTCGACTGATTCGTTCGTTTCCCCGCCACGTCTATGCTCCCCCCACCCTCTGACAATGATCAAGAAAAATGATATCCTGCTTCAGCAGGAGATGATTCGTCTAGCGAACGGAATGGCGCCGATGCTAACTCTATAGGCTTACACTGTGCCGCGAATTGACCATACAAGTAGAAGTCTCTCTCGAATCATGCCGATCAGTTGGGAATGAGAAATGATGCGAGACACGCGCGAATGGAAGGTCCGAGAAAAATAGCGGAAGGCCAGTATAGGAAGGTAGAAAGGAAAGATGGAAGGTATGGGGAAGGACAAGAAACTTCAGGGCTGACCGGATTATTCGAGACGCGTTCGTGAAGATGTAACATCGGGGACAGGGGGGATGGAGTGATGGGGAGGCATTGGGGGTTGAGGACGGAGGGAAAGGAGAAAAGAGAAAATGGAGGCGGAGGCAGTGGCGGAGGGTGATTCAAGGGGGTGGAGGGTGGAGGCGATGCCGAAGGCGAAGGCGGAGGCAACAATATCCTTGCCGTGAGGCCGTCAGCCCCGGGACTCCCGGCAGCCAACAATCCTCGTCGATAAATAAAGGATTGGCTGTTCCTCGGTCAATATTGATTTTTAAATTGACCGGCGAGCGAATCCGCGAACGTAGGGGGTGGCAATCCCCCGACGTATACGTACGAACGGATAGAAATTCAAGCCAGCACAAGCGGCAGTGTACCAGTGGCAATACCAGTAATACCACTGGTAGTAGCAGCTGGGGCAGGTACCTATCCAGCTACTACAGACCCAACCACCTATCCCGGTATACATGGAATTTGATTATAAATAAATGCGCGCGGGGGTAGCTATCTAGCTATCCCCTATGGTGCATCCTGGGGGCGAGGGGGCGGCAGTCCACTTCGTCGCATCCATAATGCAGAGACTCAGTGTGTTTGCGTTCCCGTAAACATCCCCTGTGTTCTGGAATACTTGAGGCTCGGATTGCCTAGCGTGCAGGAATCGACTCTGCGTCCCTCCGCGTCACCAAAAGGTAGAAGGGACATAGTGAAAGAGAGAGAGGATGAGAGTAGTCACGGTACCTAAAGATGGTTAGAGAACGCGAAAGACTTTCACGTAGCAGCACGATTAAGAGATCCTTTGATGTTCCCTAAAATGTTTTCGATGAAAGGCCAAGGCGACCCAAACCGATTCTTGCAGGTGAAGAGCTTCCGAACCTCCTGGGCCACGCTTCATTTAATTGCGGGAATCCGGTCTTATCCAAAGAAATCTCTCGAGCGGCAAATAATTCTGGTTAACCGGTATATAGCTTTTCTCTCCCTATCTTACTCTCTTTATACCACTTTTCCTCTTCTCACCCTTTAATTCGTTCTATCTCTTCTAAATATTTCTAATCCCATCAAACTGACCACTACGCTATCGTGTAAAGCAATAGACCAAACGTGGTGGTATAGACATTCGCTAATAGGGAAATGCCAAGTGGTACGGCGAGCTTTGGAAAACGACGCCGCCACTGGCGGATATGGCTGTGGCAATGTTGAACCTGGTGACGGTGACGGCGACGGCGACGCTGACGGTGTTAGCGGTGAAATAGAAAGGAGGGATATAATGCGTACGAATAGACACAAATACACGGAGAGAGTCACGGAGGGCACGTGTACGCCTCCGTCAGTTGCATATACACACGTGTGCACGCTCTGGCGCACACTCGTCAGAAGAGTGAGTACGAGCGATAGCGGGAAGAGGGAGATGGAGAAGGGCGAGAGCGAGAGATGGCGAGTGGGAGAGAGCGAAGAGAGGAAGGGACACAGAGGGAAATTCATCCCTGAGTTCAGGTCGTGTCCACTAGTATGGCGGCCGGCCGGCCGGCCGCTCAATGCCCTCCTCTCCAACCCCCGTGCTGACCGACGCCGGGCGTCGCGGCGGCCAGCCCCTACACGCCCGTTGCCATGGATACGCGCTGTCATTAAAGCATCGCCTTATCATAACCGACGCGGGCTCTCGCCGCCATCTTTACACCCCCTAGACACACACGAACTACAACCACCACTGGCGGCAACCTCTGCAAAACCCCAACGTCGACTTCACGCTAACAGCAATACCAACGTTATACTATCATTGGTACCTTTTGATGGCTGCTAGCTCTGGTATATATATGTATATGAATCTAGACAGTCACGATATAAAATAAAATTTAAGAAAAAATAAGAAAAATACAAATTTTACTTTAAAAGTCTCACACATTTTGGAGGGTGTGGAAATTTTTTTTATTATGATTGCCTAATACGTGAGATTGATTGGATTATCAAATTTCGCAAAATTTTAAGGCCGAATTCACGTCTTATCCAAAAGACTCCTAGACATTTGTATTCGCACTAGCATAACCATCGGAGACTGAGAAAGCCCGTAGAACCGCGATTACTAAAATCCGATCGAGGGGGAGATCGCTCTGCCGGAACTCGAAGCTAGCGGGCGCCGGAAGTCAAGTGTATTTCTGTGTATCTCATTAATTTCATTCGATATAATAATGGAGCTCTAGACTGGAGCTGCCTGCCAAGAGGCCCTTGATTAATGACTTGTCGCGTTTTGACTTCCAAAACTCCCCTTGGACAATTTGACAAGCCTTCACTGCGAAGGGCCGTTTCTCCTAATCGTAGAGACTCGTGCAGCATCCCACGCGAGACGCGTTGCAAGCAAACTCCAAGCGCCAAAGGTAAAAGGCAAACGCAAGAGCAAACCACCATTTCTATTAAACCCTTCGTGGGAGTACCTTGATTTATTATGAATTTGAATAATGTCTGTTCAAACTGTTAGAGTGCATTTGAAATAATTAATTGACTTTGCTTTTGTAGCATTGGGGGGGGGGGGGGGTTGTATCATCCACCACCCTTCAAACATCCAGCATCTACATATATACATATATACGTATATTCATTCTATGGCAATACGGCATTATAATGGCCGCTATGCTAGACGCGTAAAAACTTCTCAGAGACACGTACAGTATATAGAGGAATAGAGAGCATCTCGGACACTCGGACTCTTGGAGTTGCGATCCATTCGGAGGAGCACGTGCCACGCCCTATAACGGCAGGATCAAAAAAAGATTTATCTCAGAAGGCAACGACGAGGTCGACTTGTTGGAAGTTGATATATCTTCGCTGGTTCCCGATAGTCCGGAACGCAACGTGGATAGCTGTAGCTGCAGTACCTACGAAGACGGTATCCGATGCCTTATACGCGATATTCTTCGACATCTACATGCACAAAGCAAGACGCGTGGACATGGAAACAAGATGGACTCCTGACATTACTTCCATCTATCCTACATGGATGCTATTCTCATGCTCTCTTATTTGTCATCCTGGATTTATTATATTCTCATCTTACAATTATCACCTGCAATTAATATAATATTATAAATTATTGAATCCAGTCATAAAAATATTTATTATAAATATCTGTAAAAATAAAGTCTTAAGGATGATCAGTATGGTCAACAGTCTTTTCTCATATTTATCTTGTCTCTCGGTCTCTTTATGTTCTCTTATTCTTCTAGTATCTTCTTCTCTGTTTCACTCTCTCTCTCTCTCTCTCTGTCTCTCTCTCTCTCTCTCTCTCTGTCCGTGTCCCCTTCCTTCTCTCACGTCTTCTCTCATTGCCAGTGCGTTTACGTATCCACGTGTTGGTGTCGCAAAAGAGCGACTCCATGGTTCGGGACGTATTTGTCCACGCGATGGTCTTAGCCGGGTCCCATGTTGCGCGTATCCCTGTCTCATCCTCATCCTCGACCTCATCCTCGGTAAGAGTCTCATACACAGATAACGCGTACATTGTTGATAAACCCTCACACTGAGAATCGCCCTCGAGCACCTCCTCGTTGTCGAGTCCGCTTGCGCCAATCTCCTCTTCCTCCTCTCGCTCCTCCTTCAACGTTAGTCGGGAGTGGGTCGCGACTCACGGCCCTCTCCGAATAACGAGTCTCATTAATCCAATTAACCAGTAAATAATGGGATAGCATTTTCGTATTTACGAGAGAATACTACCGGCCTTAATGGAGTTTTGAGCTGACTATCAATATATTCTTGGCTGCCGGGCGAACAAAGCACGGGTCATTCTCTCGCTTAGTTACTGGCTTTCCTGGGGGTTGGAATTCTCCCCTTCTCTCTCTCACCCGCGCCGTCTCTCTCTCTCTCTCTCTCTCTCTTCTTGCTATCCCCTCATATAAATTTTCTTTCCTTCTACCTCGGCACCAGAATGAAATATCGGTATAGTCCAGTCAAACTTTATGCCAGTATAGGAAGTTACGTGCTACGTATTATGTTCTTGCCTGACGATCTTTACCGGTTGAAAACTCACCCCTATACTGAAAAGAGCTACGTGTCTTTGGGTATAAGAGACATTCGCAAGGTACTTGCGATAAGTCCCAGCCGTTTATCGCGAATTCTCGTAACGCTGCTTTTGGCTCGAACCCAATCCCAGGGTAGCCAACATAACGCACGCTATAGCAACGCAAAACCAGGCGAGAGACGCTCGAGAAGCTCGAGAAGCGGATTAGCGCACTCGGAGCAATAAATACTCGTCGCTTCTGGCAAAAGCTAATTAATATTTACGTGGCGCCCGTGACAAACGAGCCCTTATATTGCTTTAACTTTGTTTCCGACGAGCTCTCTTATGTCTTTAATTAATTCAATTCCACGAATACGCCACGACTGTTCTCCCTCGAGTTTTTCACTCGAATCGAGCGATGATGATTCGATCGTTCACTGCTTAGCAGCTTCGGATGCTAAGACACTTCTAATCGGTTTTAGTACACCCCTCTTTCCTCCCTTAACAATTCTACATTCTCCTTAGCCATTTAACTGACAAAGTACAAGTGGGAGTGGGAGGGCAATAGGAGAATTGGCTCGAATGTAGGAATTGGTATGCTTAAACGCCCAGGAGGTAGGACATAGGGTAGGTAAGCAGGGGTGGCAATACTCGCAGAAAATATTCCGGACACGTTTTTCCTCTAGATTTTGCTCGTATTCGAGGGGGTGGTAAAAATATCTATTTGTGCCGGGGGTATGCCAGAGCAATAGAAATTACCGGAGGTACGTTCATGGGAATACTATAGAACGAAGGGAAGGACCTCCTCTCATGATTTGCATATTCGTTTGAAACAATATCCTTGAGCGTCTCGACGCGAGTAACGCGCACGCGCGAAAGCGTTTCGCGTGCGTTTTACGTCCTCTCGACATACCGAGAGGGTGGGGACCAAGAACGCTTTGGGGGATGGAAGCGGCGGGAAGAGGGCGTTTGACTGTTTCAATTAAAATAAGCATACGCTATACCAGTTCGTTGTCACAGCCACCGTCAGTGCCGATAACCCCCAACGCTTTCTATACAAAGACCCTTATTCTTGGTGGCGAAATAGCGAACCTCGAAAAAACAAACAGACGAGACACCCTCCTGGCTGTGCGATATTGGCTAACGGCACGGCGAGCTCTGAATTCCAATGCAGTCATAAAATTTTGCATTACCCCTCATTTACACCCTTAGCCGCCATCTTCAATTTTGACAGTGTTTAACGGGTTTTTCGAACCACGGCTGATGCTTAATGCATGATGCGAGCTTTCTAACTTTCTTTTCTTACCTTAGGGGGTTGGAGGGTGCTGTACCGTAAAGTATCGAGCTGTACCGACATACGTATATGCCACACGTGTGTGATGGGTACAATGAAAAACATGGATTCTCAAGATAGGGCTGACGGTCTTGCTTCGCAATGTAGAGAATCTGTATAAGGGGTGAGAAGGGTGGAGGCGGTGGTGGTGCTCGTGATGGCGGATAAGGATTTCAGGTTGTGTGGCAAAGGTATAGAAAGAGAGAGAGAGAGAGAGAGAGAGAAAGAGAGAGAAAGAGAGGGAGAGAGGAAGAAGGAGAGGTTGAACAAGAAGAGAAGTGGGGTGCCAGCTAATATTTTCAGAGAACCTCCCCCAGTCCCTCCGACCCCCGATCACACCTACCCCCGACGTAGCCTCAACACAGCCTCCCAACCCCGCTTGTATATATAAGATCCCTTAAATGGGAAATCGAAACGTTTGGGAGATAACTCTCCTCGGGTGAGAATGTATTCAAAATGGCGGCCGAAGAGCGGGGTATTATGGCTGGAAAGAAGGAGAGATGCCGTTGGGTTACCCCTATGATAATACGAAACATATTCCACCCTTAAGAATCCGCCCGAGGGCCGAACATCGGGCGCCCCTTTGCAGCCGTAAAATAAAATGAAATAAAATTCATTGGCCTTCTACGTGGCAGTCCGCTCTCGATCGCGGATCCTAAGAACCCATGAAACCCACGAGGATGGAAACACTCATTCTTAGTACCTACATTAAGTTATTTCGATGCTTGTGCTTAAGCGAAATTCATGCATAAAGTCATGAGAGCCCTATTCTCATGTTATCATGTTGAATATATGCTACGGTATCGTATTCATCAAATACCTAAGTGTCGTATATAATGCGGAAAATTTCAACAGAATTCTCTCCCTTAAGTTTCTACCCTTCTTACGCAGCATCCCACCCATCCCGTATGACTCGTTTGCTATTCCGGTCCAGATTATAATGTGCGAATCCACTTGGCACGCGTTAAGCCTTATCTCAACCGGCTACAGCTGAGAGGGTTCTCGCACCGAGACGTATCCATTTATCCAGAAAATAATCCTCCGATAACATCGCAAAGGACCATCAACAATAAGGGGGTAGATTGACGTCAGATCTTTCACCACCCTTAGTTCCGTGTACCTACATTATTCGTGAAGTATCCATTATACTTACAGTATAAATATAAAATATACAAAAAAAAGGAAGTATCAGCTAGAACAATTCGACTGTATACATAGGTATTCTGTCAAGGGTTGGAAGATCGTCGAAGAGAGGGTAAAGAGGTCGTAGGTCGGGGATGGTAGCAGCAGCAGTAGCAACAGCAGCATGTTGTTATTTACGGTATTTAGATAACCGGCTTACGTAGCTCCCTCACACCCCCATTGGCCATGATCCCGCACTCGAGATACGAGTTCCGCCACCACCATCACCGCCGCCGCCGCCTCTGCCGCCATCACCGCCTCTCTGCCACCCTCCGCACAACAACCTGCCAACGGGATAGGCGGCCCGTGCACCCAGCTTGCAGATTATTATAACGAGCATCGCGCGGCATTAGCATACGTATCTGTTCTCCGGGGATAACGTCGCCAGGGAACGAGGCGCCCTGTTAACGTGTGTTCCACTCTGAATACGTGAGCCAGCTATACGAACGTATATACGAGCAGGGTTACACGTTTATAAACGTACACAGTCGTATAACCAACCAATGCCGTGAGACCTTTTCAAATCCGCAAGCGAAGTAGACGCACCCTCTCGCAATACCTCGCAAGAGGAGTATACGCTATCGCCACCTTCTATAATAATCGCTGGCTTAAACGGCTCAAAGGATTTCGCCATGGATATTACTCAACCTGAGAAATCAGAACGATGCCGTATACATGTGACCTAGGAGAAAAAATTAATCTCTGCCGCTAGCCACGATAAGAGATATGCGAGTCTGGGCGTTAAGCGGAGCGTCGCGACGCTCGACTCATCCTACGGCCTATGGGATTAATCTTAGAAATCCCACTGATAAGACTGATAAGAAGTATTACGTTTTTCTTATCTATTGATCTATTATTTTTCTATGCTGGTACCACTGGTTACGTATGAGTTTCACTATGTTTTTACGGTATAATAAAAGTGAGAAAATCCATCTTAAGTATGTTCCCGGACTCAGGCTTGAATGTTACCGATCTGCTGATCCGATAAACGGATAGATATCCGTATGTCTGTCTGTCCGTCGAGCCGTCCATCCGTCCGTCCATTCGTTTCAGTTTCCACTATAATTAACGGCGACCTCCCAGTGACCTACGGGCAATTTGAGTAACCGAACGAACGGACGATCATAATAATCGCGGGTAAATCTCTCGGCTTGTCAATCAGTGGTGGCCAGTCTGGCGGGTTTGGCGCTTGCGTGCCGGGAACATCGACGCCACGGCACGCCAACTGCCAACTGCCAACTTCACCGATCCTCGACGATCATTAGCTTTCCGCTTCTTTTACTTCCTTAGCGATCCAGTCATCCGATCCACCCACCCAGTAAGTTAACCAGCCAGACAGCACCTTCCTGCCCTTATAATGGATCCAGCGTGTCCTCGATCTTTTGTAGGGTCTTTGATATTTGATTGGCAAGATTATTTACATGGGAAATCAAATAATACCTTGATAAGGAATCTAAAGGAGTGAAACACACAGGGCGGAGCAATTCTCGTACCGAAATCCTCTTTCCAAATGAGTGAACTCGCACCGGCCGTACTTCCGATCGACTCGCTAAATTAATTAGGAAAGCCGCCAGGCATCGCTGCCTCTGGTAATTCGTGCGGTTGCGTGTAGGAAA
Organism: Pachycephus smyrnensis; assembly: GCA_030142225.1. Taxonomy (NCBI): domain Eukaryota; kingdom Metazoa; phylum Arthropoda; class Insecta; order Hymenoptera; family Cephidae; genus Pachycephus; species Pachycephus smyrnensis. Next base: position 231,418 of record JARQST010000582.1, read on the forward strand.
TGAACGAATGAGATAGGGAAGACACGGCGAGTCCCTCGAGCATGGGAGATTGGCCTTGTAAACAAAATGCTTGCGTCAATCTGACAGGTGTATCATAATTTCACAGCTTGTTGATTTTGAGCCGCGCCCGTTCGTCCCTCTCTTCCTGTTATATTTTTTATATCACTACAGAGATGTACATAGATACCGATCTATCATTTTCATTTTGTAGCCGTATCGCCTGCCAGAGGTGATAATAACTTTTTCTTAGATATACACGATATACTATTTATCTTCCTATCAAATTCCCACAATCTTCTTCCTCGGTTCGATCGAGTGCACTTGACTCGCACCTTCGCCATGTCTTTTATCCACTTCACAATTAGTTAGGGGCGTCCGTCTCTTTTTGTTAGTTCGCGCCCACTCTTCCCCGGAAACCTATAATTTATTTATACCAACCCGTAATGCCTGCTATTAAAATATTAGCTTGTCCTCTGTGCCACTTGCCTGATACTCTTTCGATGCCAGCACGCAAACCCGTCAGCAAAGGCTGTTCGGACATCTGTAAAGAGAGTTCCGGCCGATACCACCGTCAATCCGCCAATGCACATCTGATCTCGTATGACAGGATGATGCGTACCAATCTTTTAATTCATATCTGTAAAAAAAATGAAATATTTAATCGGTATACTATTTATTAGTGTACCAGAATTAAAAGAGGCGCAATCCCTTAGACGAGATATAATACAGTAAAAAAGGGCGTTGGAGGTCAATCGGTCTCAGGGGAGGATTATTAAATTCGAAATGCAAATCCGTCAGTGCCTAATGTAAGGGAGGGTTGCAGCAAGTGGGTGCTAATACGCGCCTGATCCATTAATCATAACCCGAAGGGGGTGTCTCGTGTCCCGTCGTACACACGGGACAGGAATGTCTCGTCGAATACGAGTGGGAAGCGTGTACATGCACGTGCGCCTTTATACACGTATGTTTAAAAGCGAAACAGGTTAACGTTAGGCACTCTCGGCTATTCGCCAGGGAGCATTGCATTGTTCCGGGGTGCTGCCACCCTAAATATTAACAACGAGCGAATAGGGGTCAGCTTTGGATACCACTTCGTCATCTCTCTTATCCTAAAGCTTCACACCCCCATTTTTCTCATTTTTTTATTTTTCACTTCTTTATCGCACTTTCCGATAACGATAACGGCTTCTCGCACTTTACCAAGGAGTCCCGTGACCTTCCCAACTCGCATCCGTATACGGGACATGGCGTCCTGTGACGACGATATATTGTCCTCACGTGGCAAGCGATTGCGCTCACAATGTATTCCCATATAGGGAAACATACATGTGTTCTGGCCAGTGGTTCTCCCCTTTTCCAGATATCCAGAAACGACATTCCTTAAGATTCCACGTCCTCTTTGGCTCTTCAGCTGCACCTCCATCGCGCGACGACTTTTCTGTATTTCAAGATTCTTCATACACGTACTCCCTCTACCGTCGTGCTATCTCCATTGGACTTCCTTAGTTATGGCAAAGAGTCCTAAAAGTAGCCGCTAGCTATTGGACACCGAATGAGGAACCCTCTCACTGTCGACTATTTGCAAATCTCTTTGTAAATAGGACGAGATATCGAGAGAGAGATGGAAGGTGTGATGGGGGTTGGACAAGGGTGAATCAAAGAGAAGGGATGAGATGGGGGAGAAGAAGGAAGGCAGGAGAAGCAGACAACTCAATTCGATGGAGCTATCGATATTGTATATACAAGGCATTATGCTGCTCCAGGAATAAGGGATGGAGATTTGTAATGTCAAGGGAGATACTTATTTACTAGCGTCTGGGAATATGTGATATTTACATTATAATGGCGCGACAGTGTCGTGCCAGGGTACAATAGCTCGACTCTATTATACGTTGATACGCTATAGTATACGCTGGTATTATATACTGACCGTGTATATATTATATACGTACTATGCTACAGCAGAGCGGCACTAGCTGAAGCAACACTACACTAATGCCAACACTAAAGTGTCACAGGCTACCAACACCGGTCGAAGAGCGTACAAATCGAGCTGCGAATTTATTCGCTCGAGTGAGCCTGATCCTGGCTGCTTTTCACTTCCACGTATAATTTACGTGGCATCGACAATCGTCGATAGAATTATAATGCATTGAAATGTCTATTATATTATTTAATCATAAATATATTATACGACTGTATAATTTTGAATGACGTCATAGAGTTTAAAAAATTAATTTTAAAATATAAAATTGAGTCCGATACTGTATAGCTATACGTGTCTATACGACCTTTCATCGTCTCACGCGTAGAGATGAGTTCTGCTGTCGTCACGCAGTCTCGAAAGCTTCGAGAAAAAGATGCAGCTGGACCGGAGTATCTGTGACTAGTTCTCATATGGGTATAGGCGTAGGTACTGGTAGCAGATCCCGTAATGAAATAGTGAATATAGTATGAAAAGAATGGTACGAGTACGTATAGGACTGGTTCTTACTGACACTGGATCGAATCCGTTGCGACGCGCAGCATCCTTTAGTAAACTCAATATTATATAGAGATGAAGGCAGACTAGATCTAGAGACAGACTGTACTTCATTTCGAGTTCGACTCGTTCCGCGTTAGTCGAGGAAGGGTGGCCTCCTGGTGGCACGTTATATTATTCAATTATGTCATTTGAGTTATACGCACCAGCTACGCGGGCAACCCTCTACCCGATGGGGAATCGGCCTCCCTCACCGAGCCGGCCCGTTTCCTCAGCCCCTCGCAACCCCCCAGAGCCCCTCAGCCACGCAGTTGCTAGACTGGAACCCTCTCCGCGCTATACGCGCCCCTAACTCTCAACCCATTATGAAATTATACCTACTCGATTAATTTGAACCCGTGGCAGGAATTATCATAAAATAATAGGCTTCGTTTGATAAATTTAATGGAATGGAAGAGGGCGACGATGAAAATCGAAACTGGGTCGTCGTGAGGGATTTTCGTAGTGAGGATATAAAAGGTAATTCATTGACAGAGTAGTGCAGTGGGATATATCGGAGAGGGAGAGAAAATATTTCGCGTGTGTATTTAACATAGGCGAATTTAAGGGAAAGTTTAAATGCTTAAAGGTTAAGCGACAAACGTTTAAGCGTATATAGGAAGCGTCTCATCGAGGAGCCATAAATCAGGGTGGGTTTTCCCGCGATGACAAACACAATAAGTCCCAATTTCGGTCATTTATATACGCTACGCCCGGGATAATATGACGGCGGATCCTTTGTGCACACAAGGGGTGCCGAAGAACCCCGTACGTACGTAGTGACGTCATTTATAAGGACATAAATCAAAGCGAAGGACGAACGATCCCGGATACTGCAGTGAGATTCCCGAGGGACGTACGTAGGTATCATTTCCATTCTTGAATCGGGAATGCGCCCCTGTTTCCTCCCTTTTTTTTCACTTACACCCTGTCCTTCCCTTCCGAGCTGTCCATTCCAACTTCTGATTTAAATTCTCGCGTGAATCTTACACTGACTTACAATAATCACTGTAACAACAGGTTGCCAGCTCAGATGGACGCAGCATCCATACTGGACCCAAAATGTCAAAGAAAGCAACTGGACAGGCTCATAGACCTATAGGACGTAAATAGTCTCTCTGACTATACATAATGAAGGTTAGTGGGTGGTAGAAAAAGAGAAAATGAAAGAACGAATAGGGCGCGTGTAAACACATGTATCGCATGCTGTGCAAACATGGTCCCCAAAAACGTAGAAGCGTATACGAGCGTACGCATAGGGCCCATTCCACTTTCAGTCTTTCCACCATAAGCATTATCTCCTTTTTCTCCCAGGGGGGTTCTCACCCGTTCGGATTTGGCATCACCCCCTTGCACCACTCGCCTACACGGGCCACGCATTCGGGCGACTCTGTTTAGCCAGCTGCCTTATTTAAATGTCAGTCTAACGCGCCGTAAAATTATATGCAAAATTCCCCATAAAATATGTAAGCCCCCTTTAATGCACCGAGAAATTGTCGCGTTACGTTTTTGCCCGTGGGACTCCATGACCCCGTCTAAACCCCATTCACAGCCCCACGCATCTCACTCGTTCTCTATTCGCTATTTAATTGATCCATGTACGTATCAACCCTTATAGTCACTGACGGTGCATCCCCTAGTACCCATACCAACTATTTGCACTGTCGGCACCATTGGATTTCTTGCTATCCATGATTCTTTGGATTATTAGTAAACACCTTGACCCGTAGGTGTTACTCTTTTTGCACCGTATCATCGCGATCTTGCGAAGAAAATAAGGGTGAAATTAAGTAAGACTTTAATGGAGGGGACTGTAGGTGTGAAAGTTAACTGAAAGGGTTTAGGGGAGGGGAGGGGGAAAAAAGGACAAGGGAAAATTGAGATGGAGACTCTAGACGTAATGGTGTTAGTGACGATGCCGGTGTCCCCGGAACCAGTGTCCTTCTTGGAATCATCTCGGAGCATAAAAGACCAATTAAAATAAATCTTTCCCCACTTTTAATAAACGCTTCTCGGTATTTTTATTCAGTCCGTACTCGGCGCTCTCTCGTTCCTGCGGGAGGTTTTTGCGTCGCGGCACGCACGGACCAATTAATTGAAAGTTTAAAGAGAATGGCAGCCAGTGCCGGCAATGGCGGCACTAGTCCTCAAATGGTATTGTATAAGGTTGCCTGCCACTTCTCAAGAGTCACCGACTGTCCTACCGCCTAAGTAAGGAATACTGAACACCGAATACTTTCTCCTCCGGTGGTAACACGTGGTGCTTTATGCATCTCTGGAGATAACTGCAGTTACGTCAAAGCAACGTTAAGCGCTGTCGCGCATAAAGATATATGTAGATCGTCAGCGTCCTAATACACCATTGGCTCCTGAACGCGGTATTACGTGAGACCCGGGAACTCTATCTCTATTAATAATCGAATCAATCCGCGGCTGGCTGACGAGGACCTTTCGTGGAATCGAATGAATGGCGTTTTTTATCGAGTCGATTCATCATAGAATGTAGAATGTAGCTTCTGGAATTTAACGGATGGAAAGGTATAGGAGGATGGGTGTCGAGATGTGTGGTCCAGGGAGCTAGCTATGAGCCATCGCATCATTGTTAAGCTTACCTTGGATGGAGCCAATGCGAACGCGTGGACGAAGTCTTACATAGCTGGCTCCATTGGATGCTGTGGACGTTAGGAGATCAGAAGAGACAGGAAGAAGAGGCTGGGAGAGATGAGTGAGAGAGATGAGGACAGAGGGAGAAAGGCAGTCCGAGAAAGGCAGACAATGATTTCATTGACAATGAACTTAATAAGACATGGACTGAGAGTGGCTCGCAGCGTATACTATAAGATTGGTCCATGACTACGTAACGATACAGCTGGATCATAAGAATAGGCAGGAAATAATTCGACAAACTTTCCTTTTTTTAATCTTTCTTAACTGGCCGGATCGTTACGCGACAGGACTATTGGAAACTTAAGTGGTTCGATGTCCGTTTTAATTGGACGTAACGCGCTCGCGGCGACTGAACTACGTAGCTATTAGCTGTCGGTGCAAGGATGCTGGGGGAATTGGAAACGAAGGGTTCTAATAATTCTAACGACTCAGCCATATAGAACGAGTACTCGCGTAGTGACAGAAAAAAAAGTAAAGAGGTCATCTTCTTTCTTCATCTCTTTTCAGTTTCCTCCATCCCTCTCCCTCTAGGGTTTCTCTCGCAGTCTATGACAGGACTTCTAATGGATATTGATGCGCTCCACGGGTTCCGTCGGTATTCGGCATTTTGTCGTGGAGTAATTGAAATTAGCATTTAATGAAAGCCGGCACGTCAGCGTGAAACTTTATAGATGAATTAAAGAGGGGCGAAAGCGTAGGTGCAGGGTTCTGCCGAGGTGAGGCGAGGTGAACCGATGTGGATGCTGAGCCGACGAGGAGGACAGGGAGGATCTCCTCTGCCTACCAGGGATCTAGGGATGAGAAGCAGCGCCGGTTCGTTTGTTCATTCGAGAGGGAGAGCGCTAACACGGGCTCAGGGATATGTAAAGCAATTTGTTGCTAGTAGCTAGTGGCCTGTCACTTCACGGCAGGGAGTCTTTTCTCTGCGGGGTAGCGCTACACCCTGCTCGCTACACTCCCCACTCGGATGCTCTATGTTATACACTGTCCATTGGTGAACGTGGAACCGCCGTGAATCGCTGAGCGTTCGCCAAGTTAAGATATACTTTACAGTGGATATAGTAGATACAATATATATAGAACAGTGATAGGTCTCCGTTCGATATCGTATGCAGAATCCAGTGGTAGCCATTTTTATTGTAATCAGCGCATTTAATATCTCTGCGAATTACCTACAATGGCTGGGCTTAATGACCGGAAGTTCTATAGTGACCTGTTATGGGGGACTGTGGTCAATTAATCACAATGCACCCGGAAAGGAGATATCTACGGGGTGTCCTTTATCTAGATCGAAGCGACGTGCCTCGTGTGCTGCAACGTCCCATAAATTTACTACGCCGTTCTTATTATCCTGACAAGGGAACGCCGATTGTTTTGATATTCATATTGCAGCTTTGTACGAGCGTATAATGTTATTTTTTTTAATATTAAAACATATCCTGGTACCATGGTTACCGGTTTTATTAGGTACAGTTATTCCTTTTGTATTCATGTCTCTCTTCGTGAAATTCGTTAATTCCGCGTGATCGTTCCGCGCGGCGAAGGGATCGTAAAGGTCGCGGCTGCCTGAAATTTATAAGTCGGAGGTGTATCGAGCGAGTATCTTGGGCTGCAGGGTGAGGACTGGGAGGACTGGAAGGAAGTAGGAGGGTTCGCAGGAAACGAGCTGTTTTAGTATTCGAGTCGAGTGCCTATGATCGGAGGCAACAATTTCGAAGTCGCTAATGGCTCGCATCAGCGAGTTCTGTCAATAAAGCAGCATCATTTTTCACAATTTAGTGTAATCCGTAAGCGTGCGTGACTTACTGGAGAAAGGCTCAGGATTGAATCCCTTTAGGTTTACCCTCTGCCCTCTGACCCGGACTCCTCGGGCCACGACGTTTCTGCCGCGTATACTGGCGGATTTTAATTACCGACATATCACGTGGCGATTGCGATCCGTACCAAGTGCAGACGTAGGAGAAGGAGGAGGAGGAGGAGGATGAGGATGAAGAATGGCATAGGAGAAGAAGGGGATTGAGTGTAGTTGTGAACGAAACAGCCAGTCACCCAGTCAGCCAACCAGCCAGGAAAGCCAGATGAATCCTGGCTGCTTATTGATTGTCCCCTTGTTTATTGTATATTTTAGATTTAATTCGAGAGTCAGGGTAGTAGGGAGTTGCAATAGCTGTCAAAGGTTTCCTCGATTTTTAAATCCCCCTTGTAAAGTAAAATGAGACAAGCCTCGCGCACGACCTTCCTACGGCCAATCCCCTCCTGCTAGGGTCGCCACCGTGGTAAAAGTGGGAAAGTCAGGGAGGTACTGGGAGACTGGGAGAATGGGTGGCTGAAGGGGAGACTGGGTGGATTGTAGTAGGAAGGTGTGCGAGACTCTAAGAACCGGAGGCTGTGCCGCCTTCCATTTTCAAGTTCTGTCACTGATAATTCGCGTCAATAGAAATCAGCTTTAGTCGTATCATCGGTATCAGAAGAAAAGCAATGTACATTATCTTGCTTCCGTGCTACACTCCTTATCATATTTTTTAACCTTTTCTCTCTATCCTTTTTTGGCTCTCTCGATTATTCCACGACAGACAGCCTCTCGTATTATTAGCCTCCCGCATCCCGGCCTCTCTGCGTACTCGAGAGTTATTTAATAATTTATATTATGCGCATGCACATAAATCGATGGAGCGATAAAGAAGTCATGATATATGGGCTAATTTGACGGATCGCGAGGCCACCGATCGCGGTAGCCATGTATGGTCGAATGACCGACTGTAAATTACTGGCGCGTCGCGTAAAAAGCCGACCGACTTGGACGTCCATCGGCGTCGAAGTCTCATCGACACTCGTGATCCCTCTCCGATCCCCTCCTCACCGGTCCTCACCGGCTACTATACCATCCGGCCCCGACTCTCTATCGAGTCTCCTCGATTCTTCTCGCCACATGCACAGTCACAGTCCTCCCTGCCATTTCTCGATTCGCCGTGCTCGTAGCGTCGCGTAGCTTGGTCAACATTTTCGAAAATTTCATTCCTTCGAAGAATCGATCCTCCGATCGACCGGAAGGATCAGATTCCGTAGAAATCGCCGCGTGCGAACAAGACAAGTCCCAAACGACCTCATCCTAGTCTGCCTCTATGTATATACGAATGCGCGAACCCATACAGAGTCACACGCATATAGGACATAGAGAGAGAGAGAGAGAGAGAGAGAGAGGAGTTACAGAGATAAGGATAGAGAACGAAGTATAAAGAGAAAAGAGGAAAAGAGGTCCAGGAGAAGCGGACAGCTTCATCTCGGCGGTGGTCCCGTGGATGCCAGGACAAAAACTTAGCACGACGTAGAATGCACGTCCGCAGATAAATATAATTCGCGGGGGAAGACATTTTGCTATCTTGGCTTCCTTAACTCCTTCCACCCATCCACCTCAAGATCTTTCTCAAACTAGAAGAGGGGTGACACGCTGGATGCTTCATGGGTCCTTTGCCATAATTTAGGAGGAACCACCCACCAAGCGAGACCAGAGTCGATCTCGCTTGATCATTTCGATCGCGCCGGCTAGCCTTTATGTGCATATTATGTATTTATTATGGTGGCTTACCGAGAACTCCTCTTCGGCAAAACCATACCACGACGCAGGGAGGTTCTTTCTTATTCTCGATGCCGCTGCTACCACCTTTCTCATCGTCGCCCTGCCATTGGCCTCTTCGCTCCTGACGCTGCAACCCACCATGGTAACACAACCAGGTTCCAGGGTTCTTCTCGTTAATTGACACCACTCGATCCTGGTGGTCCTCTCGCCGCTTCTCGCTACGCTATCGTGTTTCTTGTATTTCTTGGATTTATCGTGTTTATCGTCTCTGTCGCATCTCTCTTCTCTACGAGTCATCCCGTGGACCCCCTGCCGATGAAAAAACGAATTACCGTAGAAACAGACGTCGATCGTCATTATATCAATATCGTTATACACTAATCAATATCCCTATACCTGATCGATACATTGACCAGCATCGATACTCATAACGCATTCGCATTCCTTTCAATGCCGCGTCTACCCGTGTAGAGGTCGCACCGTGTATTTGTATGCTAGACCGAATTTATCCGATTTGTCGAACGTGGTCGAGCTATACCTATAGGTATATATGCAACTTCATGCGTAGAATAGAAGAACAGTCAAAGGGACAGGTATCATTTGATTCCTCTACCTAATCACGAGTTACGGCAGACCTAAATGCTTTTGGAGTATAGGAAGACAGAAAAACAAGCAATAGAAAGTATAACGATGAATAAAAATGGGGCAAGTACACGCAGGCTTATACATGTCCCTGCAACTGAAAAATTGTGTATTCCACCTATATCGTCCGGACAATAATAAATTATGATTCCGTTTTGAAATAGGTGGGTGCCAAGCGGATTCCTAACGGGGACGGCCCCGTCCGCTTGGACGTTTCGACGCGTCGACTCTCAATATTTACGATTATCAAGTCCGCATAGCATTATTTCGATCTGGGAAACGCGAGCATGACGGAATGTCAGCCGTGCTATCATGTCGTCGCATAACAATACATAACCTCGGCACGGCTAACGCTACCGCGACTATACAGCTATATAATTATACGAGTACTGTAGAAACGTAGAGAGAGAGAGAGAGAGAGAGAAAGAGAGAAAAAAGAGAGAGACAGATAAAGTCCCGGAACGATTCCATTGATATTCCAATCAGATATGAATGATGGTTATAATGCATAAAATACAAGGGGGTTAGAGGAGAGCAGAGCGGAGTGAAGCATAGCGAAGGACATTCACGAGTTTTCAAGAAACTTTTATTATATTCGTATGTGAATCCGCATGATATATTATACTCAGTTTCTGAGTCACTTCAGCCATACGTAACAGAGTCTGTATACTTTATACGTGCTTAATTCGTTTCATACGCTTCCTCCTCCTTTCTGATCGGTATTCGCCTCCTGACCGAGTCGAGCTTATGATTACAGGCAGCATTGTAATTTCCGAGGAGTCTGCTTGCATTAAAGTATGATCACGTATGTGACACGTCACATTTATATCGCGGTGTTTCGCATCGCGGCGCGTGGGAACCGTGCGGGTCACGCGTCTTACGACCGCACGCGGAATCCTCAAGTGTCTTTGATTCCGTGTCATTCCGCTCGCGTCTCCATATATACCGAGATATCTTATAGGGTCGGATGATCGAGAATAAGAAAAGTCTCGTGCGCTTTTATTATTCTTGATTTTATTTTTTTTTTATTTTGCAGTCTTCAGCGTACCTCTATACGTTCTCTCTGCGGCACGTGTCCATTTACACGCGTGCTAGTGGCTCTCATGCTGTTCGCGGGCAACAGGATTATTCAGGAAGCAACGTGGTGACTGGGGTATCTATATATATGTGTGTGTATATATATATACACGCGTAAGCAATGTAGATAAAATAAAGGTCCATTATCGATGATACTATGGATCCAGTTCTCCTAATACTTACAGTGCATTCCATGCAAGACGCGAGTAGCTACGTGAACGTTAGGAGAACTTCATTGCTATTGCTGGCTCATAGAAACAACGTCGTTCTAATTCATGGCGTGATGGCGAGGGACAACGCCCTGCTGCCTATTAAATTAGATAGTTGCAATACTTACCGTTCAATGAGTCGACCTCAGCTCCTGGGACTTTGACATTTTGTGGGAGGTCGGCTCGCACGAGGTCGCTCGTGTAGATTTCGAGGACGACACACTTTAACTGTATATCTGACGATGGTATCTCTGCCTCTGTTATTCTTTCCCTTTTTTTCCTCTTTCTCTTTCATTGGCTATTCCTTGAAATGGACAGATTACGTCGTTTTCCTGAAAACGTTGAGTCGCGCAGTTGTTTGCTTGCGTAGTTACACTGTGCATGCATGCTGTGTGTATATGTATACATATGTATATATAGATGGGATTGTTGTATAGTTATGTGGATTTATAGAGTGCAATTGTATTCGAATCGCAGATGGAATTTTGACTCTGTGAAGATAAGGGAGGAAGACTTACTCGGGGACTTGGGGGGCTAGGGACGAGGTTGAGGGTATTGTTGAGGGTGAGAGAAACACACCAGAACTAACACTTTCTCGGTCGGAAGATCTGAATCATTGATGACTTTAAGACAGAAATCGTGTTCCTCCCGAAGTTTCGTCGTCTTTCGCTCCGCATATTAAATTATATTCGGTTAATCTCCCTGCTGTTATTGGGATCGGCGTTCCCTCGTCTCGACGATTTCACTGAAAAATAGTTTATGAATCTTTTAGAGGCTTCGCCCATCTCAACCCCTCTCGTCTTAACAAATACACCGGTTGCGTAACGCGTTTAGAATCTTGAGGGATGACTCCTAAGTGCCGACAGACAAACGGGGTGGGGGCGGGACTGATAATTCAGATAATTCTTTTTTCATTTTTTTTTTCTTCAGATAAATACGAAAATTATATGATAAGACGTTATCGATATCGGCAATGAGTATTGATGAGAATTATACCTTAGGATATACCCAGCTATACTGTACGGGATAGAGGAATAAGTTTTTGATTCTCATGGGGTTACGTCTCATGGTGTCCTACACCTCCGTCAACTTGGCTAGGGCACAAAGTAGAGTTTTGCACATAAATCTGGACCCCCTGTCCTGTATCTCCTGCGGGAATGCTTTCGGGAGAGACATCGCGAGTCAACCGGTCTTTTCTTTATTGGACCGTTGAGAACTAAATTCTATTCCCTGTCCCTTGCATTCTCTCTCTCTCTCTCTCTTCTCTCTCTCTCTTTTTCTCCCTTTTTCTTTCAATTGTTCTCTTTCTCGTTTGGTCATATAGTAACAGGTGAGAAAGACAAAGCAAGGTATATGTATACATAAGCATATAGGAGGTGTACGACGGTCGTGAAACAATAACTTCTAATTCGGGTTCTTGAAGGGAGGTTGAAAGTTTAGGAGGTCGAGGGCCGCAAGAAAATAGAGTGCGCTTTCAGCGGGTAGCAGTAATATGTCGAATAACAAATAGGCCTGTTGATCTACCGAGATATTTTCGGAGCAATGTTAAACGGCGTTTACATATTCGTGGCTGCTCCCTTGCGTAAAATGTAATTCGATCGGCCGCTACTCTGGCGCTTTAGGATTTACTGGCTCTTTCCGGGAAATTCGTGAAAACAGCCGCAGCCCATACGTCAAAGATAGGTGAAACGCGTCGTCGGTATACGGGTCTGCGACGTCGCTGACGATGCTCGGGAAGTCATTGTTTCCTACCGAGGTTACCCTTGAACCCTCTAATAACCCTTCGAAGGAACCCAGCCTCCTTGCTCACCCTTCTTACTATTCCGCTTGGCATCCAACCAAACAACCAATCAAGAAAAATATGGCCACCCTAAACCGTGCCACCCTCTTCTGATGGCCTTGGCCCTGCCCCCTCTATCTCTATCTCTCTTTGTTTTTCTCTCATTCTCTTTTTCACTCCCTCCCACCACCATAAGATGACTCTAATTTTAGACATTTATTGTCTCCGTAGTGCAGCCGCCGCGTCAGTTTCGTGTTTAGTCTCCAGCAATATTTTCGAGGACAAGAATACCTTTTTACGTAAAACCCTTTTCCATGGTAAATCGATGACTCTCGGTAATGGAAGCGTGGAGGATGATGGCTGTGGCTCGAGGAACTAGAGGGAGCGTATAGATCAAGCATAAGAATGAGAACTGGTATATAGATTGAAGGAAAGACAAAGCTGAAAAAAGAAAGAGAGAGAAAGAGAGAGAGAGAGAGAGAGGCAGATAAAGGTAGAATAAGAGAATCATGGAAAAGGTAGGAATGAACAAGATAAAAAAAACGTAGAGGCGCGCGTGTACACGAGGAATCCGTACGAGCGCGTTTTTACGTGAAACACATAAAAAGATTGAGGCAGTCCAGTGGTTCACCGAGAGATGGCAGAGGACTGCAGCCAATACTAAGGAGCTCCGGACTTCTCCTTATACGGTCCGTTTTTAAGGGTTGTCTACAGGAAAAGGACCCTATCCCTTGGATCCTATAAAATCCATAGTGAAAGGGATGACAGACCAGTAGGTCAATTCTATCCAGCCTCATCTTAATTACTTCTCAGAATCTCCCCCAAGTACCAGACGACGTACAAGATATACAAGAGACAAGACAAAACGACGGCAATGATCTAAAGACGCGTAGGAATATGGACCACGTATGTACATCGTACAGACGTACCATATAGGAGGTACGCGTCAATTTGGACACGCTCCAGATCCTCAAATCCCATTTCTCAGCTAACCCCACGGGAGCGTAATCGTTGCGATGCTTCGATCTCTTGGTGATTTATGGCATCTCGTCCAGCGAGCGCATACAAAAAAAAAAAGACGAAGGAAGCAGAGCTTTAGCCGAGAAGATCGATCGATCCCAGCTAAGGTACATACTTACACATCTCTTTTGAGTCCTCGAAGGAAGTACTCGAACCCATTCGATTCGATCCAATCAAAATGTCTTCGTCACTTCGTCCTACGCAATGATTCGGTCAGTGCCGGCTGACACAACGTGCTATCCCGGCCACTCGATTAGAATCGTGGAATTTAATTTACTCGCTGTACTCAGCCACTTCATAATCATTCTGGGCAGCTAGGCGTTTCTGTCTCTATTCTACCAATAGAGACAGTCGTGTATAAGAAAAGCGGCAGAGCCAGTCAAGCTGTTGGAGGTGTATCTCTTATAAATGAGCGAGGGGTGCACAGACGGCGCGCAATAATAATTATAGCTTTGTACTCGGACGAGTAGCCAGCCAACCGACGATGCAAATTAACTGGCAGACGGACGAGGGATGGCGGAGGGAAGTGAGGAGGACTGCGAGGGACTGATGGAGACTGAGGGAGACTGTGAGGTTACTGGAAGGGCTAGAGAGGTCTGGGTATTTGGTATGGTGGCTGGAGTTTAATATGTCGTGGAGGTTAAGCTCTTGAGAGCTTTCTGAAGTATGGATTCGTGGTATATTTGATATTACAAGAGTGATTAGGTGAGAGCCTGGGCCTATTGCGTATTATACGTGAATAAAGACTTGGGACACGTTTAGGTGTTGTAAGCGGGCCGTAACTGAGTTAAGATAATAATAGGGTGAAATGACAGATCCCATGAAATGGCCGGAGGCCCATTACAATGTAAACATGGACGTCGAGACCTTCTTTGTGGACACGGACATTTTATAACGAATGGCGTTTCTGGCGCCGACGCGCATCCCGTGGAACTATGAAATTCTGACTAAACAAATCTATAAATCAGATCCAATAATAGTGTCGATGCCGGCTTCACGGGTTCTCGTGTGGCACAATCTAGGACGGATAGACGTATAGAAGGCGTAGTAGTGGACGTACGGACGGATGGACGTGTCTTTCGAACGCAGCCGGATAAGTCTTCGACTCAATCCTCAAGGCAACTATAGCGGAACAGGAATGAGCAGTTGCGCCGTAACTAATCATACTCGAGCAAGCTCATCGAAATATTCCGCGTGCCGACGAAACCGACGACGGGCTGCAAGAGTCGTGAGATACGGAAGCAATTTGCGAATCAGCCTCAAAGGAGTGCAAGAGGGACCAAAGGGGATGATATGAGGATGGCAGCTCGTGGAGCGGGGTATAATAGGGCAACGAACGTAAATGGCAAAAGGAAGCCCGGAGGAGAGTGGCTAATTGTAAGAGTCTAACAATAATAAGGGGCGTGGATGGAAAAGTTCGCGGCAGGCAAACCGCGGCGCGACATATATCGCGGCTCGCTGCTCTCTGATTGGCTAATTGGGAAACCCAATAGTTCTAAATTAATCGGTATCATTAATAGCTCGAGGGGGATGAGAGTGCTCGTGGGCGAGGGGGAATGTCGGGTGACGGCGGGGTGGGTGTCAGCTAGAAAGAGCTCGAAAGAGTTCGAGTTGGAAAGAGGCAGAAAGAGCTTAGGGATCGAAGCCGAGAGAAACATTTAAGAAGTCAAGTCGGGCCGGCATTCCGGCAGCCACCGAGAGCTCACGCGGCTCTCTGTCTGCCAGCTAAATTTATCCTGAACGATGGATGAACAATGGTTACATAAATAGAACAATATGTGTGTAGCCGGCGTGCGAGCGAGCGAACGAATGGAACTCATTCGAAAGTCTCTTTGGTACTGTGATATACCTTTTATTTTCACTTCTCTAATATCCCCCCCTACGTCCATCCTCCTTTGCGCCTCCTTTTTACTCTCACCTCTTTCCCCCAAAAACCCTCTAATTCCGCCTCTGAAAGATTCACGCGTGCCTCTCGACTCCGACGGGACACCGAAGAAGAATAATTCGTAACCACGTTCGCCACGTGCGTTTCCTCTTCTTGTTCGCGACGTTGCGTGTCTTTCGCGTTTCACCTTGATGGGCCACCGAGGAAAGTGTTCCCACGGGAAAGCGGCTCTTAAGAATTCACGAATCAGCCCATTAAACGATCAAGGATTTGTAGTTTTGTCTTCTTATACAAAGGGAAGACAAGTCCGTCTCGCTCCCTCTCGCTTTCTCTCTCCTCCCCCCATATACAAGGATACCCTAAACTCGCGAGTATTTTGCGGAATGTCTTGCTCCTCGGCGTAGGTTTTTTCCGTCGGCTACGAATCCGTTTTAGAGGCGCTCGCGTTACAATGGCAGTGGCGCACCGATGATCGCATAAATCTAAGGAAAGGGCAGGCGGCACCCGTGACTACGTGGCTACGTGGCTGCGCGGCTACGTGGCTTCTCTTCGGGTTCTTCGAGTCTCTTCGTGGCCGGGAAGAGAGGCATGCCGGGAAGAGAGAGCCGACAGGGAGAGATAGGCGTACCGAGAGCGTGTTGTGATATTAATACAATCACGGATCACTCCCGGGTTAGCCGGCAGCCGCGCGCAGACACGCTAGATTGTCTGAATCGGGGTGAACGACTTTATATAGCATAGGAGTCTTCTTCGCTCTTTACCTCGCTTTGTTGTCGGCATTTGCTTGTTCAGCCACTGAATCAAAGGAACTGCGCTTTGCTTATACGTCCGAGACGTCCGCGCTCGGGAGAAACGAGAGAATCGAGTGAATTCTCGCCTTGCTGATTTCTACCCTTTACACCCCTTAGACTTTTAGCATCGTAAAGTACGTTGCCAAGGCATCGTTACCGCACACCAACGAGACATTGACCATGGCGCGAATATTGCAGGTTTCGATAGTTGAGTAACGGAACAGAGGTTATGGTAATGCGTTTGTGAGAAGTAAAAATGAGGGAGAATGAAAAAAAAAATGTAAAAATGGATATATCGGTCGCGGTAATACGTTGCACATCGTGATGGAGAACAATGCTTGGCAGTCATGCCGAAAGAGTGAGGTTATACGATGAAAGGCGTGTGGCGATGCGCGGTGATCTGTATCAGCCGCGCATTACCATGATAATGCGGGCGAACGAGGCTTCGTTCGCGGACCTTTATTAAAATATTATGAGTTTCCTATGCGGAAGAAGAGAGAGCATAGGAAGTGGCTTGGTGGGTGACTCGTGTGGCGCACCTGCTCCCTACCTAACTATAACTGACTAAGTATGTGACTATATCGTTAACCCAACCTAAATTGACTGTATTTTGATCAACAATGCAATTCAATGCAATTCGACGCGACTCAATGACGCTTGTAAAGCCGCTCTGTTTATTGTCTAATTCTAACTGGCTAGATGGCTACTTTGGTTATTGGAGTAAGTATTCATGGTAGTACCTATGGACGTGGTCATACGAGGATATCATGGACTTATGAACACAGTGCTGAGGTACTGTGTACATAGTGGTACTATTGGGAGAGCTGGTATTATATCCTCTCATAATAATGTCGACATCCGGCGCTTTCTTTATGGCCGGCAGGAATCGAGCCGTTTGTATGTTAATTGTTTATGTTAAACACTGGAGATGAGCTATCTGGGGAGTGCTCACTAGTGACGCTCATCTCGCTTCCCACGCACACGCGTATTCCCTCTCACTGCAGATTCACAGTCAGAGACAATAATTGCGTGTTATTTTTAATAAATAAGTCAAAGCATGGCAGGATCTAGTTTTAATAAGATTGGTCACGCGGTTGGGTGCTTCCTGTCTGCAACCTCAGCTTCCTAGAGTCTGTTAAAAAAAAATTAAACGTCTGCCTTACACAGATTCCATCGGTTCCGGAAACTAGGATTTTTACTTGACTGAAGCAGGTTCAGTTTCCCGCCATCAAAGCCACGTGGTTTTAAATGAACTCTATCAGCAGCCAGTGCGGTGTTCTTTCTTTTTTTTTTTATTGAGCTACCGAATCACGCAAGTGGCTTTTGAGCGTCGCGTCGTCACGGATGATTTTCGATTCGATAACCGATCTAGGTTCGGTAGGCTCGATGAGTAGGAGTTGTGTACCAATCCCTCGGGAGAAGCCAAGGGAAACGTGGAAAGGGCCTCGGGAGCTAAGGGAATAGGAATGGAGGATGACTGTGCGCATATAGAAAGCACGGTAGCGGCGTCGCGTCCTTGAAAAGGAGGCATTCCTTCTCCAGGTGTCGGTCACGGGTAATCCGAGCCACTCGGCCGTCGTAACGAGCGGATCGAAATCGCAAAGAAACCATATTCGTGTCAAAACAGCTACCGTGAGCCGCGTTGAGTCAAGGGCCGTATTCCGGCCGTTCCCTTGAGATCACTAGCGCTAGCCTAGGTATAAGGACAGAGACTAGCAGGATTATAGGCGCGACGGCCCTACCGATTATACCGCCTTTACATCGACTTTATGCCGCATTGTCAACGGGTCTTCTTCTCACGTCAAAACACGACCTATCTCGCTCATTAGCCACGGCTACGATCTTCTTCACTTTCATTATCTCACCTTTTGGACCTCTCATTCTTAGTCTCACCCTATATACTTGCTTGCTTGGCTCTGGCTGCCCGTGTCTCTCGACTTTAATCAACCTCTTAGTCTTTCTTGGTCAAGTCAAACAGTTTTTACACAAAACTGCATAATTCGTTAGGATGCGAATATAACCAACGGCTTATTTAAAAGTATCCACGTGTGGTAGATTCCTTTGACTTTTCGTCCCGGCACCCACTCGTTCGTACCGTATTCCCACAGTTACTGGGACTCTCGCTTCGCTTCGCCAAATATCCGAGGAAAATAAAAGATTGGCAAAGTCTGTGGACCGTTAAGCTTTAACAGCCTTATGATGAATAAGCCCATAGCGAATCTCAAGATTACCGGCATATTACCTGCCGAGGGAACCAATCGAAAGGTGAAACCACTTTCCTTCCCTTCCTTCGCTTCCCTTGATCCCTTGGGGGGGGGGG
>JARQST010000582.1:249916-260598 GCA_030142225.1 Pachycephus smyrnensis
CCGCCCCCCCCCCCCCCCCCCGTCTTCTTACACTCTCTCGGTCCATCTCCAGCCTCCCTGTTACCGAGCGGAATATCTTTTTAACCATTGTCACGAGAAGAATTTTTCTAGCGGATGAACGACCTAACTTTCGCATCAGCTATACCGAGTCCGACAATGAAAAGACAGAGAGGATGCGACTGGTCTTCGTCAATCCTATAGCTCATTGCGTGTCTCAAAGGGTCCGAGGGTGGGATTAAAGGAACGAAGGAGTGGGAGAGGGAGAGTGAGTGAGTGAAGTGAAAAAAAAAGAGTGACTCGCGTATCAGGGGGCCACCGTAGAGATGTAAGATAGCTATGCGCATTTCTTCGGTCTATTTTAATGAAGGATGAAGGGCGGTGGGACTCATATTTTAAATGGTTCGAGGCGGCGCGGCCGCTATCGTTACATCTGCCATTTGTCACGTCAAATTACATTCGAGATGTGAGGGATTTATGAGATGCAGCCTTGGGCCTTGTTTCTCTCGAGGCGACACCATATAAACAAATGGTCACGATTTAGTAGGACCCCATCATTAACAAGCGCCGATGTACCTGGTCACGGCACGACCAGTTCCTTACACGAGATCGTAGCTTTTCGGTCGTCTTATATCCGAATAATTTCCTAGTGACTTGGGGATTCGACGTGCCATCCTCGCCCATCGCCACCATCTCAAACAATCCCTAGGACCTCTTCTAACCGTATACACACTACCACCGTGCTAGATGTAGAGGAGCGACGATGTTGATCCTTCGAACTGATAATGGCATTGTATATTGAGAGTATCGCTGAAGAACCACTGTCCCTCCCTCCCCCTCCCCAAATCCTGACTTACAAGTCACACTGTACCTTACGAGTCTTTCTATTAAATGAAATCCTACCCTGGTCACGGGCCAATCACTCCTAGAGTTAGGGAGGCTGTACCAGCAACAGCAGGACCACAAGAGATCCGTTCGGATGAGCATCTTGAGTCTGGAGTGTTTCTTCGGGGCGAAGAAATACAAGAATAACTGCGGAGAATGCTAAATGCGCCGTGACTTATTGGGGAGGGAGGGAGTGAAAATGAGATTTGGGCGCATTGAAAGGGTGAGTGATGATCTCATTCCTGGGAATATAATGCGTGTGAGTTGGGACCCGGTGCTGGGGGGTAGAGGGAGAGAGGAGCAAAGTTTCTCAAAGAGTGTAGAAGGGGAAAAAGGAATCGGTGACTCTACAGAGGTATATGGTATGGATAGAATGAGAGAGGGAGAGACCGAGAGAGATGGGAGAGAGAGGAAAAAGGCAAATTCTTCCTATCGTCATCCAGAACATTTCCCTGGATTTTTCAAATCAATACCGAGGACAATAGAGAGTGGATCGAGGGATCGATGAATCGAACAGTGGTGACTCAGTCATATCTAGGAACAACCCTAAAACCATTCGATAACTCGAAATCGTATAAAAACCTTCGAAACGTATCGATTACACTGCCGGGTCGGTTTCGGGTATTTCCTTTTTTTTTCACAAAGCTACTCTCACCCGCAGATCGCTCTACGTTTCCTTAGGTTTTCCTTGCTCTTCCCTAATCTCGGCTTTACGCTCCTTTTCTCATTGTAACGCTTCCCACAACCATCCAAAACGCCTCCAGTCTTCCTAATGAGCGAATCACGTTACGGATCGCTCTCCATATAACTTCTGCGGAAATGACATCAGCGTGTTTCACCCGTAGAATCTTTTCAGTAACCTCACGAGATTTTTCAGACAAAAATACCAGCGAACGGCGTGCATAGAGTTCACGAAAAGGGCACGTGCAGGAAATGCTCAAGTCCCAAAGCACAATGCGCTAGTTAATCTCAACGCTTCGAGATGAAAAGCGCAAGGTGCAAGGTGTACCAGGAGAGGAAGCAAAAAAAAGAAAGCAAGAAAAAAAAATGCAAAAGGTAAAGTCGAAGGTTGGTGGAAAAGGTAGATTCGCAGTGAAGCCAAGAGCCTAAGCAAACACACTCGGCTTTATTGCTGCACCTCTTTCCTAGGTGCACTCGGTGCACTCTGGTACAAGCATCCGCACGAGGACTGCGAACGGGGCCCTCCATTTATTCTGTCCGTATATTCACTGGCTGTCTTTCCTTATCCACAAGGTATATATACAGCCCACAAGCCCTGGGTCCCTTTTATTCAGACAAGGATGCAGAAGGGGTATCCCTGTCGTGTCTGTGCTTTGGATTTGGTATTGGCGGATAAGGGTGGTCTCGCGGGGCTGGTAGTAATCAGCGTGACGATGCAGCTAAATAGTATCGTAACCGCGACCGAATTGTTAGCACGCGAAACATGTTAGCATGTATGTAGCTTCAGGGGTATCGGGCTGGTTCTCTACGAGCCTACAAGCCTGCGTTACACGTATTCGGGGATGGGCTCGGCCGAGCGACGCTAACGTTACCGGCACCAGTTACGTTTACGCTACTAACAGTCACAGCCACAGCCACAGGCTAATGGTCGCGCTACTGCAGAGAACCAGTGAGGTAGAGAGCTGTTGTATGCATATAGAAACACGAGGGGGGCCAGAGCGAGGGGAATTGCAGAGAAAGATGGTAGCTCTATGAGCCAAACGAACAGGCGGTAAATTCGATCGTTTGTACTGCGTCGAGTGAGGTTAGGTATTACCGGTCTCGATATACCGATATCTGTACCGTAGTACGTATATGACGATGCATGGACAGGAAACAATGCGAAGCACGCAGCAGGTATCCATTGGACGGAACCGATCGGTCAAATTGTACCAATCGATTTTGATTAGATTGTCGATTGTCGACGCTGTTTGAACCCGGCTTGTTGTTCGCTACTGGGATCCAACTGTATGTATCATTCTGATTACATTCATTTAGTGACTTATGGATTAGGCTCCGTATAAAGTGTGGGGAAGTATGTCTGGGTCTCTTGAGAATTTGTGAGTTGGTAAAGGGAATTGGGGTGGTGGGTGGGGGGGGGGGTGTACTTGGGAACTGGAACACTTGAACGTTCGATCTAGTCGAACACTCGAACAATCAATTATAGGTTCTTCATCGCGATTCGCGAAACGTCAATCGACGAGTGGTTGATTCAGACTGCGGATGCTGCTGGGTGAGTTGAGTATATCTGCGATCGGGTTCTTGTATTCGACCCTAGCTAATAGTGGCGGCTAATAGTACTTTACTGCGGCAAGAGAGCAAGATGAGTGACGGGAGCGATTAGTGATCGGTTAGGGAGAAAGTGATCGATACCCGAAACGCTTGGCTGACCTTTCTCTCATCTTCTATTTCTCTACTAGATTCTTGGAATATCTTGTACTCTTTCTGTCCATATCTAATTCTCTCTTACCGATCGAACCTTGACGAGTCTGTAAGGCTGTCAAGAATCGTCTGGCGATCAATAGAATCTCTGAGTATCCAGTTTTATGGATTATCGGTACATAAATTATGAGAAAACAATGGAACGTCTTCTAGGATAAATAATATGCGAATCTGACGTCTGATCCAGACGCGATTTCTTACTAGTCTTATTTTTCTCCTTAACTTTATACGTTACGAACGTTTGGCTAAAAAATTGGAAAAGTCTCGTGTAAAAATTTCATAATTAAGGTTACGATAAATTATTTAAATTCTGACGTCACAGGGGTGGGTGGGAGAATAAAGATCAGAAGTAAAAGTGGAAGAGGAGATACTATAGGAGGAAAATTGGTAGATGGTGAAAGAGGAGAGAAACGAGTCTGGAGAGTTAGGGGATGAAGAGAGCCAGTAGTATAAAGCAAGGGGAGGCTAGGTATGCTCTGGAAACTCTAAGGGAGGAAGGTGTAAAGCATCCAGAGGTAGACAGATCTCGGCACTTATCGGTCTGCGAGATACCCATTAACGAAACTAAAAGCCTCGCCATATATCTCATTCCCGTAACCCTCTCCCTCGACGTTCTCCGCTTTCTCGAGTCTCTCCTCTCTCTTCTCGTTTCTCCTATCGAGAACCCTCCTCCCACCCTCACCTCCTCGAACACCGCCTTCTCCGACGCCACCACCCTCCGAATAGACACATCACCGTTCGCTCGGTGTTTGCTCGGACCTTTTGTTTTACTTGCTGAAATATATTAGCGCCCTTGGTGCCCACTCGAATGAGCACTCTCCCAGAGTAAGAGAAAGAGAGAGAGAGAGAGAGAGAGAGAGAGAGTGATAATTAAGGACTGGATGGTAGAGCAACTCTTTACGAATTGATAGCTTTCTCAGAATTCATGGCTACCCATGACACCAAATCGCATCCACCCCCCTGTTCGCGTCACTTCATCCCTTTCGGTAAATCTTTAGTCTTTTCAGGCGCGGGAGGAGTGAGGAGGGTTTGAGTGAATAGTGAAAAAAAAAAAGTGAAATGAACAATGAAAAAATATCGAAAACCTATAAGCGATAAGGTGCTAATTGAGAGACGAGACGGCGCCGCACAGTTCTATGTGACCAGACAGCCAGCCCATCGATTTAACCACCATAAACGAATATAATAAGTTGAGGCCTCCGTGAAAAGTTCAGTTTTATTGCAAAGGCAAACAGTATAGATCTCCGACTAGGATACTGGTGTACCGGGATACAGGGACGATGGGATCCTCGGACGCTGTGAACACTGTTCACATTTTCACAAGCAGAGCTGCCTGTTTGCTTCATAGCTTAGCGCTGACCGCTATGGCTTGCTTACGATATTTTTCAAGCTGTTCGATAATGGATAGAGCGTCCCAAGCTATACTGCCACAGAGCGTCCCGGCGCTCGCTAAAACTCTCTATAGCGTCTTGAGAGCATAACGACGGACAATCTGTCTGGCATCTAAAACCTGACAAATTTTTCATAAGTTACAACGCTAAGTTATATTTATGACAGGGAGCTTTTTAAGCGGAACGCGTGTCCCGCGTCAGACGCTAATGAGCCTCCGGACGCGTCGCGCTGCTCGGCGTCGCGAGACTTGGCTATGACGAATGGCGAGTGGTGGGGCAAGGGGGAAAGACGTCGGGGCGAAACAGGGCCAGAGCATATTACACTGCGAGATATAGAGCTATGGAGTGTAAAGGAGTGAGAGAGAGCGAGAGGGGAGGACTGGGTGGTACACTCTCGTGTAGCTAACACTTAACCGCTAGTCCAAAAAGTTCAAGGGTTATTCGTTTTCATAAAGCTGTCACCCTGACTTCTCTCTTCGCTCTTCTCTTTCTCTCGTGCTTACTCTCTCCTCTCTCTCTCTCTCTCTCTCTCTCTCTCTCCTCTCACTCTTATCGTCATTCCTTTTTCATGTACCATATCTTCCAGCTCCTCCCGGCTCGCTCGCTCGCTCGTTCGCTCGCAGATGGCACGACGTGAACGAATGACGCCGGCACGATGTTCGAGTCACTCGCAACGATTAGACCTCGTTATTTTTCCGGGTTTTGACTCTGCCGAAATTTAATTGGACGTAGCGGTGGTTTTGAGAAATTAGGATTAATGGAACGCGCCAGAGATTCTCGAGCGGGGCGACCGGCTGAAAAAAGCTCCAGCCTAGTGAAGAGAGGAGGTTGTGCGCATGCGCGAATGCTAGCGCGGAGTATTAGTACAGTGTATGAAGAGCAGGAATGAGAATGAGAATTAGAGGAAGAGGACCGAACTAGGAATATAGTCAATATATGTACGTATGCCGCTATACATACAGAATGGGAAAGGGTAGCTGGGTACAGTTGGAGGTGGATGTGGAGGTAGAAGGTATAGCGGCGGTGAGAGAGCATTTGGTCTGGCTACCTGATAACATCTCTAATCACGCCGACGCTGGACCAATCAGCACTAATCCTGGCCTCGACTATACGTATCGACGAAGGCTATAGCTCTACAGCTACTGGGAAACCAAACTCCTCCCAACCCAACCCTATGAAACTCGTGAGTTGACCATGGGATCGTACGACGGGATACGTACAAAGGTATGTGTTGCTACGATACAGCACTGCAGCACAGTACGTACAGCACAGTATGGAGAGAAGCACTGCTGAGCGTTCTGTGCTACTGATTCACTACAGGCATTACACGTATTGACGTATACGTTACCACGGACGTGCTACACGATTCTCTTTGGTTTATGTCTAGGCGTGTCCGCCTGATCGATACCCCACTATCTAATCCCGAGCCAGCTAGCCATCCAGCCATCTAGCCAGCCAGCCAGTCAGCCAGCCACCCAGTCCACTTATGAAATTACATTTCTACCATTGGACGTGCTGAACCCTTCCGCATGATCCTTTATCAGGGATCCTAATTTTTCTATGTTCTAAACGACTACGACTTGGGTCAAGCATTTCCATCTATACTCATCTTGATGCGAATATTGTTCAATGCACTTTATTGCACGAGATGCATGCGCCGATAAGTGTCGATTAAAAGTTCCTCACCGTAAACCGTTCGCCATGGGCATTTCTGATTGTGAACATATCTGAACTTGGGTGCTCATCCATGCTGATCAGTGCGCATCATCAGTCTCCTCTTCTAGGACTATCTGCACGCTCGAGCGTACTTCTGGTTCGAGTAGCATTTCAATTA
Organism: Pachycephus smyrnensis; assembly: GCA_030142225.1. Lineage (NCBI taxonomy): Eukaryota > Metazoa > Arthropoda > Insecta > Hymenoptera > Cephidae > Pachycephus > Pachycephus smyrnensis. The sequence goes on from JARQST010000582.1 coordinate 256,466, forward strand.
CTACCCTGCGAATGGACGTTCGAGTGCCTCTTCGCGTACCTAGATAAAACGCCCTAAAGTCTGATCTTTGAGCTGATACTGATCCTAATCTCAGTGCTAGTACGGATGACAATAACGTAACAATGTCTTTGCTACTCGTTGAACAGAGTTCATTGATGATGAAAGCGAGTAAAAACAGGGTGTCAATCATGAGACACTCAGTGAAGTATCCAACTAAATTATTTATTTCTGTACTTACCAGAGGTTGAGTGCTTGCATCGCCGTTCTGAAGCAAGCAGATGCATCTCTCAGTAATCATCAGGTTTCTTTCACTCTCCCATCACAGCATCCCATGAAAATCCCGTTAGCGGACATCAGCAGCTGCATATTTTATACGCCATTCCCAGAGACAGTGGTGTCCATCGAGACTGTCCAGTCCAGCAAGTCCATCCAGTGTATGGAATCAGAAGGATGGACCTTCTCGGCATCTCCTCGTCCAAAGATACAGTATAATACAGCATCCGTCTAGGTCCCGTGCAAATTCTTCTTACTGTAGTAGAATTGGAAAGCGTAGATGCAGGCGGGAAAAGATGGACTCCAGCCATTCCAGCCTGTGTAAACTCCCTTCTTTCCATCTCGTGTTTACAACGTTATGTCCGAATTGATTTGTCAAGGCTGAAGTGCGATTTCAAGCGATGGGAGCAGTGTGCGATGTTGGCCATCCTGCCGATTCTGCCGATACTATAGCTGATGGTGGTACTACTGCTGCTGCTGCTACTGCTGAGGGATGTAGAGTGGCACGGTACGGTCCATCGGTCCAAGTGGACTTGAGAATGGAACAGCCTCCCGAGGGAGCGAGTTTAGTGGATGAGCGTGAGCCTGGACATGTGGGACTGCAATCATCATCAGCGTAGCGTGATGTTCCGAATGCGCTCCCTCGCATCTCGTCCTCTCTCTCCCTCTGTCTCTCCTGTTGTCTCTCTTTAATGCATAGATATCAGATCCAAACAAGAGGACCATGGATATCCTAATGGTCGGTAGACACATATCTGTAGACTGCATTATCATACGAGACATCTTTGTTGAATGATTGACAGCATACGTTGCATCTGGTTATTTTTTTATTTTTTTGGGGGAAAAAAATTTCTTTCGTGTCTTATTCTTACTGGACCTTGGTACTCTTGTAAGGACGAGAGTAACAATGAGACTGGAGCATCTGGCATTGCTCTCTGCTGCTCCCACGAAAGTGAGTGCTCCAGCAAGAGCTCTAATGACGTATAACGCGTTCAGCTAGTGCTGGGGTCTAGTCTGGGGTCAAGCGCTCGTTTTGCTGACCCCTGCAGAGCTGGACTCACCCTATGTCCATCCTGCGTTTCTCCTTCGAATTGCACTCGGCCACCCCTTAATTACACAATTATCGTTATTGCCCAAGTTTACAGCGGCGCATATGTCCGCGATCTGTTCGTTCACGGGAGAATCAGACTCGGGAGGCTCTCGTGGTGGTGTTCGTTAGAGTATGCTGAAGTTTCCATGGAATTGGATAATCGAGCAGAGTCTCTCATTGGCGGTATGAACGTGATTTAAAGGAATGGTATGCATGTATGAAGATGTAAAAAAAATTCATGAAGCGTTTGAGAGGTTCAAGAGTTTGCAATGCGCTAGAGCGAGTTTCGTGGAAGGGATCGGCGAGATCAGAGAGAGAGAGAGAACGAGAGCAGCCGGAACACGTGTTTCTAATAATTGATTATCTTCGAAGACGCTTATGAGAACTGGACTTATGAGAATCTTCAAAGGAGCATAATCGCTGCTTTCTTGAATCATAACTCATAACAGAACGTGTATCAAGTAAATTCAACTTTTTTTCTTTATACGAGCTGGTCGATCGGTCTGCTTGACGAGATAAAGGGTGGTGATGGAAAAAGAGGTGTAAAAGAGAAAGCTCTCATCGTTCCTCTGATAAGAGGGGACGATGGGCGTTGATGGTAGTCGACCGATTCTCTGGTGAAAACTCTTTTCGCCGAGAGCGAAGCCTTTTCAGGGTTGCTTGGCCGTCGGTAATCGGTTTAATAGACGTCCGTATCGGACGGTCCATCGCGAAAGTTAAAACCGGACTCTCCTGCTCGAATAAAATGGCGGCCGTTAATCCCTTTTGGGGTTTCCGGCATGAAATGAGATTCCAGTTAGCCCAGGAAATGTATGAGTGTGAGACTGAGGGTATGGCTATGCGTATGGGGATGTATGGGTAGCTATGGCTTGGTACGAGTATGAGTCCAGGTTACTGCGATACTGCGATACTCGTATAGGGCTGTGAGGTGGCGAGGTAGTGAGATGGTGAGATGGCGAAGTGGCGCGGTGGCCAAGGGGGAACGGGAGGTGGAGGTGGGAAGCAACGTTCCTAGTGGCAAGTGGATAGGTGTGCTTTTCCCGGTTCTAGCTACATACGCACCCACACTCGGGGTAGCTCGAGTCGAATGTAGCGAGGGGTAGATTTAGGGATGGAGAAAACTCCTCCGCAGCCATTAGCCGCACACTCGCAAAGCCTCTACAACACGATTCATACATTTTCCTGAAGGATGAAAAAACAGCTTCCACATCCTGACCACCCGAAAACCATTCCTCCTCGAGGTCCTGGTTCAAATCTTTTCTTTCTAGCTAAGTATCCACTAGTGTCCTGAGACTTTCTCATACTCATCCTCATCCTCATCCTCATCGTCGTCTACGTGAGGATATCGCATCTCTCGAGTGTCACCCTTTCCGTATTACTTTCCGAACATAGATAGTATATCCACCATCAGCCATGGACCACCGGTGGCACTTCTTTTTCTACCAAACTAAAAGACTTTGGATTTTTCCTGGCCCTCCCTCAAATCCTCTTTGCTACGACCTCGCTCACAAGCCCATGCTACTACCCTTATATAGAGAACTCCGCCTCGCCACAATCTCCAAGAGAATCGCCAGCAGCAACTTCACGTTTCTGTTCGCAGATTCACTCGCGAGAGAGGAAAAATACCGGAAGTGGCGAGTGCCGAGAGAGTCTGCTCTCCTCCTGGATCAGACCGGCGGTACCTAAATACATTCGAGCAAACAATACCCACTCACGGAGATGCCGGAATTATTTTCTCTAGGACAATACTTTTCTACTGTCCTCAAGACTCCTCCCAGCATCCAAGCTCTTCTCGTCTTCCAAATCCTTCGTTCACCTTGACCTCTCCTCTTTCGAGATTCTCTTGAATTTCCGTGTTATCAGAATTGCTCGATATTCTTGCTATTTCTCGTTTGCGTTCTCTCACCTTCACGGTTACTTTATCTTCTCTTCCTAGGGAGGTGCACGAAGACGTAGGTCCCCATGCAAAAGATAGTAGTATACGAGAAAGTACACGATCGCGAGTACAGAGAAAGGATGCCAGGGCAAAGGAGAATCGAGTGTGAGAAATCGATGAGTGTGATCGCGGCGAAGAAAAGGGTGGTGGGTAGGAATCGTGGGGAGGCCATAGTGGGTACACCGCGTCGGGACGCGAAGGAACGCTAGGGACTACAAGCGAGTTAAAACAAAATCGCAGACAATTCCTTGGCGTGTCGTGCCTTTCCGTCGTGGGTTATAGTAGGTGGAGGAGTCTTCCCAGGTAGGCAGGTAGGTAGGACGATGCTGTGCTGCACTGTGCTGCTCTGTGCTGTTTGAATTCGTGGCAGCCCTCCTACCACCCTCACTCCCTCTCTCCTTCCCTCTAACAATCTTTTCTCTTCTCTATCCAACTCCCACTCTCCCTCCTCTCTCCCGTCCCGTACTCGTGCTCCCGTGCGCTGCTATCCGTGCTGAATGCGGCGCTGCCCCTGCGCTTGGCTTCGCTGGCTCCTAATTAAACATCCAACTCGCTCGAGTCTCGAGTCGACTTGCTCGTCGATGTTCCGATATTAGTGGTCCTCCTCCTTACCTCCCCAAGGGGGGGGGGGGGTACCTTCCTTTATTCTCTCCTCCCTGAGTCTCTCTACTCTCTCACCGCTCGAGTGTAACATCGAGCCTTATAAATAGATTACAAGAAAAACAGAGACAATCAATTGTTGCTACCGAGACTTATTATACACCACGTCGGTCGGCCCTCTCTGGGGGGGGGGGGGGGGGGGGGGGGGGGGGGGGGGGGGGGGGGGGGGGGGGG